>JAWPHD010006334.1:0-146523 GCA_037043455.1 Cyrtodaria siliqua
ACAACTTTAATCTTGAAAACATTATAAAGGGACCAACATGCAATATGAAAAATCAGATTCCTACTCTATTAGATGTAATTTTAACAAACTCCAAAAATCTTCAGTGTAACACTGTACATTTTAATTGCAGCCTAAGTGACTGCCATAATTTTATTGCAATATCCTAAAAGAGCAAGTAACCCTGTTAATAAGAAAGAAGTCACCTTTTGAAGTTATAAGAACTTCGATGAACAAATGTTTAATGAAGATCTATTAAATGGTCCGTTTCACATCGCCCACATCTTTGGTGATACATACTCAGCTCTGAATTCCTACTCAAACAGACAGTCCACATCTTTGGTGATACATACTCAGCTCTGAATTCCTACTCAAACAGACAGTAGATGAACATGCCCCCATTAATGAAAAAATTAACCTCCCTATATGAACTCCAATGATAGGAAAATTATAAACAAAATAAGACGGGCCAAAAATAAATAACTTTCAAAATAAAATCTAAGAAAATTGGAATGAATTTAAACGCCATCCGAAATAAAAAAAAAAAACCATAAGGGAATCAATAACAGTTTATTTTAAAGAAAGATTAGACTGGGGACCAACATCAAAATACTTTTGGCCTACCAGTAAACCTTTTCTATCCAGTAAATCCACCCAAAAATGAAACAGTCATTTTTAATCCTAAAAGATGATGAAACTGGTAACCTTGTCTCGGCCGAAAATTAAATGATTTCTACGTCAATACAGCTAATACTATATAGGTACATGTATAGATACAAACTCCAATTTAAGGTAGCTAGATCCCGCCAACAACAGCCAAATTTTATGTAATATGTACACCGTTTCTAAACTTACTGATGATAAGGTATATAATTATATAACATGCTGCATATTTTGAAAATTCAAACTCTTTTGACACAATATAAACCGTTTTTACCAACCAGGCCAAGCCCCGAAACTGGAGTGTCGAATTAAGAGTTACCAACTCATAATTCATTTTACGCATATTCAGTCACAGGTATTTTTAGAACCGTTAATAAACCTTTAGTTTTAACTGGCAAATATGCATTATTATATGAACTAAACACCTGGATAGGGTTTTAATACACGGTTTTGTAGTGCAATTTTGTCATTATTTGGCAGGTCAGTTTCTTTAAACAATGAACATCCATGTATAGAAGCTATTAACTAAAGTACAGCAGTAAATAACTTGAATTTTCAGCCAGTAACAAAATCAACTGTGCAGAAGTATATTTAAAAAAAAACTTGATCCTAAAACAGCCATGGATGTAGATACAATCCTAGCAAAAATTATCAAAACAGGCCAAAGCTTGACTACTCCAATAACGGATAAGGCAAACTCCATGCCCTTTTCATAAAACCTAAACTGCAGCCTAACCAAGCTCAAAACTGGCTGAAATAAGCACACGGCAGGCGACAAGTGTGGAACACCCTTCTTTTATAGATACTGAGTGTGTATGTATATCATATTATTTAAGTATGTCATTTCCATATTTTTATTTTCAGATCTGAATCATGATACGGAGACCCAAACCTGGAGAGACGGAGGAAGATTTGCTGCAATTCCAGAGACAGTTCCTCGCAAATAAAGCCGAGCCATCAGCGGCTATAGTTTCCAAGTCTGGCCAGAAACGGAAACCTAATAAAGATGGAGGAACAGATGAAAATGCAGATGTTCAGAAAGATGTTGTCCAATTGGAAGGTTTCATAATATTTTAACTGTTTAGATATTAAATTTTTAATTGATTACCTCAGATTATTTCATCTTTAAATGTTTAAAGTTTATTTAAAAAATATATGATAAAATCTCAAGTGACATTTTCAAGCATACAAATTATATTAGAAATATACAGTTTGCAAAATCTGATGTGTTAATTCTATAACCTTAAGCAAATTGAACTTTTCAATCTTCCTTTTAAAAACACCTCAATCTGTATCTGGGATTATTATATCGCCACTTTCACAAGGTGAAGTGGAGACTATATAGGAATCCCGCTGTCCATTGAGTAACACATTTTTATTTTATACTTGCATTTCTCGAACAGTTTTGAATGGGTTGTACCAAAACTTTATATATACACGACATACCTAACATGATTAAAAAACGGGGTATTCATCACCTTCAGAGATAGTTCGAGTTTACCACTAAATGAACAGGTTTTCCTAATTGTTTTTTAGCTCTACTGATCAAAGATCAGCAGAGCTTATGCCGTGGTGCGTTGTCCGTCCGTCTGTACGACCGTAAACATTTTTTTTTTGTAGTGACTACTCTGAAACTACTGGATGGATTTTCATGAAACTTTACAAAAATGTTGCCCATGATGTCTTGTTGATGTCTTAGCAAAATTCATGTTGATATGAATCCAAGATGGCCACCAAAGCTAAAAATAGATTTTAAAACAAGTTTGTAGGGACGACTTCTTGAAAACTATAAGTGATATTGATATGGCACTTTTTCTGAAATGATGTTGGGCTGTCGAAAATTGTTTTGATTCAACGTTAAACATGGCTGCCAGCGGCCATCTTGTTTACATAGAGTTATATAATAAAAACTTGTAGCGACTACTTCTCTGAAACTACTTGACGGATTTTCATGAAACTTCACAGGAATGTTGCTCTTAGTGTCTAAAATTGTAGCGACTACTTTCTGAAAACTATAAGTAATATCGATATGGGACTTCTTCTAAAATGATCAGCATGACATGATGTTGATCCTTGTCAAAAATTATTTTGATTCGACATTAAACATGGCCGCCAGTGGCCATCTTCGTTTACATAGAGTTATATAATAAAAATAGTAGCGACTACTTCTCTGAAACTACCTGATGGATTTTCATGAAACTTCACAGGAATGTTGCTCTTGATTTCTAGTTGATCCTAGCAAAATTTCAGGCCGAGCGGAAATACAAGATGGCCACCACAGCTAAAAATAGCGACTACTTCTTGAAAACTATAAGTGATATTGATATGGGACTTTTTCTAAAATGATCAGCATGACATGATGTTGGTCCTTGTTGAAAATTATTTTGATTCAACATGAAACATGGCTGCCGCGGCCATCTTTGTTTACATAGAGTTATATAGTAAAAACCTTGAAGTATCTACTCCTCTGAAACTGCATGACAGATTTTCATGAAACTTCACAGAAATCCTGATCTAGCTATCAAAAACCTATCAGTAGTGCTTCAATGTCATTGACCTCTTGTTAAAAAAACGCTTGAGCAAGTTTAATAAAACTACAATAAAACTATTACCAGGAAATAATGATCTAGTGAAGTAGAGGAAAGGAGCTAGCAGTGTGGTAATCCTGGCTCTATAATGTGAAATTATGGTCATAGTAGGTAGCAGGCTTGAGGCTCGTTTATGACCTTTGGAGATTCTGAGTTGTGTAGGGATTATTTGCCCCTTGTATGGCTTGTCGCTTTGTTGAATGATGGTTGGTGTAGGGATTATTCGCCCCTTGTATGGCTTTTCGCTGTGTTGAATGATGGTTGGTGTAGGGATTATTTGCCCCTTGTATGGCTTGTCGCTGTGTTGAATGATGGTTGGTGTAGGGATTATTTGCCCCTTGTATGGCTTGTCGCTGTGTTGAATGATGGTTGGTGTAGGGATTATTTGCCCCTTGTATGGCTTGTCGCTGTGTTGAATGATGGGTGGTGTAGGGATTATTTGCCCCTTGTATGGCTTGTCGCTGTGTTGAATGATGGTTGGTGTAGGGATTATGTGCCCCTTGTACGGCTGTCGCTGTGTTGAATGATGGTCGGTGTAGGGATTATGTGCCCCTTGTACGGCTGTCGGTGTGTTGAATGATGGTTGGTGTAGGGATTATGTGCCCCTTGTACGGCTGTGGCTGTGTTGAATGATGATTGGTGTAGGGATTATGTGCCCCTTGTAAGGCTGTCGCTGTGTTGAATGACAGTTGGAGTAGGGAGTATATGCCAGTTGTATGGCTGTCGCTGTGTTATATGATTGTTGGAGTAAGGATTATGTGCCCCTTGTACGGCTGTCGCTGTGTTGAATGATGGTTGGTTTAGGGATTATGTGCCCCTTGTACGGCTGTCGCTGTGTTGAATGATGGTTGGTGTAGGGATTATGTGTCCCTTGTACGGCTGTCGCTGTCTTGAATGAGGTTGGTGTAGGGATTATGTGCCCCTTGTACGGCTGTTGATGTGTTGAATGATGGTTTGTGTAAGGATTATGTGCCAATTGTACGATGGTCGCTGTGTTGAATGATGGTTGGTATAGTGATTATGTGCCCCTTGTACAGCTGTCACTGTGTTGAATGATGGTTGGTATATGGTTTATGTGCCCCTTGTACAGCTGAATATTACACTGCTGCATTATCCATACTTGAGTTGAATCTGCAGCAAATCGTTAATATGTGACACTTTAACATTGGTGTCTATGGGGAAAAAAAATTAGTGGTATAATACCTATAAGAGATACGTGCAGTAATAAGAACTCGTTCAGATTCATACCTAGGGACACTTTTCCGATAATAATTAGTAAAATTGGCTCAGAAATAACTTTTCCATAGTTTTTTACCTACGTTTTGAGCGTTTTTTGTCCAGTTTTGTTTATAAAAGCCGTAATTTTGAGTTTCATTTATTTTTCGTGTTTAAAACGACGTGTTTGTGAAGTGTTTGCAATTGAACTATATTTTTTTGGTATCAGCATGTAGCATTGCAAGTGTGCAACATGTTTACATCAATTTAATCCGCATGGCAACAGGTTTGGTAGGCATGAAACCACTAAATCTTTCCCCTACCTCACTAAAATAGGATACTGTGAAAAAATGAAGATTGTGTAAAAGGTAAAATATTATTCCTTATCATTCAAACTCGACTTGGTATTCACAAGACAATATCTCCGCAAATAATCATTCGATTTGCATGAAGTAGGTGTTTTTAAGCTTGTTATGAAAATGACAACACAAAATCCTCATTTAAGAAACATCTGAACACGTTTTCTTCTCTTATAGGTTTACCACCACTAATTACATGTAAGCCTCCGAAGAGTAGTCAAATGTAGTTCCTATAATAAAAAGTAATCCCTCCTTTTTTGATAAAAACAGGCATTATAAGTAGGGGAAAACTGCCCATTCCTATTCGATTTTGTGGTTGTATGTATAAGAAGCGTATTAATAAGTTTTACTGGATCACTGATGAACATAATTTCGACTCTATGCTTACACTATGTGAGCAATGAAAACAGTCAGTCAATGAAAACAGCTGTACCCTTGACCTGTTTAGTAAAGAACTTTCTTACATGTCTTGTGACCCCACCTTTTCTGGTGATTTTTCAAGTGGAAAATTAGTTTTCTATATGAATATTACACTGCTGCATTATCCATACTTGAGTTGAATCTGCAGCAAATCATGTGACACTTTAACATAGGTGTCTATGGGGAAAATAATTAGTGGTATAATACCTTGTACGGCTGTTGCTGTGTTCAGGATGATGGTTGATGTAGGGATTATGTGCCCCTTGTATGGTTGTCGCTGTGTGCAGAATAGTTGTTGTGACGATGTGACATTTATATATAACTGCTGATTGATTTCTTGTTTTGATAAAGAGATTGAAATCGAGCCAATCAAAATGATTGATCAATCAAAATGAATAACCAATCAGAATGGGCAAAGCTTTCTATATAAGGCACTGCAATCAGTAAATCGGGTTCGTTGTTGTTCTGCCCTGAAGAAGCCGGTTTCAGAGGTTTTTCTCATTGTGGTAGAAATGTAAGTGCAGTTTGGTAGATACTAGCTGATTCTGACTTTGGACAGTCTTGGGAGGTAGCCACAATAGAGTGAAGAGAGAAGCACCAGGGATCTGGCAGTTTGGTTAGCCTGGCTCTAAATTCCTGTATAGTCTGTGAAACAGTGGTCATAATAGGTAGCAGGGTTCTATTCCCTTGGTTGGGGAGTTGTACATGCATATCAGTTTGGTTTGATTCAGCCACACGGGTTGTGTCTTAAAGGGAAACATGGCAATCTTACAGTCTTGTTAATCCAGCATCAGTTTGACATTAAATCTGCTTGCATAGATTTAAATACATTTTTTTAAGTTTTCAACCTTTCTTCATTATTCTACCAAAGGTTTGAATCTATTATTGATGAAATGTAATCGACAGTGAGTAATATGCAAATATTTGCCTTATACTATTCTTATAATTAATATTAATGATTGAACAAATGCAATTTATGTAGAAAAACTAATGGGACGCCGCTAGTTTTTCTAAAAAATCAAGATTGCCATGTTGTGTCCCTTTAAGGAGCCTATTGATCTGGTTGGCATTGGCAACTGTATCGTCTTGACATAAATGATGTTTCCACTACCCCAAGTATATACTGCCATAGATAACCCACCAAGGGTGTATCGGTGGAGGCAGTATCAAGTGTGTCACTTCTTCTGCCTGTTAGCGGTTACTCTTATGACTGTGAAATCGTGGGGTACGAATTATACAGTAACAGTCATCTGCAAAGAGTCTGGATTCCGGTGACTGTCAGATGGTTACTTCCAGTAGGTTGTTGATAAAATGCTTTTTTTATGATCGAGAAAAGTAGGGGACAAATTGCCGTCCCTTGTGGCACTCGGCACTCGAGATTGAACATCTGTCTGAGTTGACTTTATTGTACAACAGCAGCTTTCTTTAGGAGTGGATAAATTACATGATCCAGTTGCCTCTCACACTGTTGAAGTTGTAGTTTATATAAAAGCCTGTTGTTACAGAGTTTGTTTGAAATAATTGGAGTTTAAAGGGACACATATGGCAATTTTCATTATCTTGAAATATTTATCAAGTATTAAAATTAACACCATCAATTTATTAATCCAGCATCATTTTGACTTTAAACCCGCTTGCATATATTAAAAGGCAACAAAATAATTGAGTTTTTCTTCATTACTAGTTTATAATAAAATCAACAATGCAATAAAACAAAAAGTTGGAATGATACAGTTACAAAAAATTCAAGATTTCCATATATCCCCTCAAATCATATCAAATGAAATCATATATGTTTATTGTAGGATTACCATCCAATGTCCCATCTTCTGATCATATACCTCCAGTGAAGAAATCGAGATTTAAGGCGGCCCAGGAAAGGAGAAATGAGACGGGTCCGCGATCAAGCGTAACACAGGACCCTGAGGATTTTGTGGACAGTAAGTGTTGGAGATTAGTCCGTATGAGCTGCCATGTGACATTTCCAAAGTTGTGGTCTTTTAAGAGTTCTAGTCAAGTTAGAGAAATCCTGTTAGTGTCACAATGTGTTGTTGGACCTTATGAATCTAGTTCAAAATCTCTGCATAAAAACCATGTATAAGAATTCTATTTCATTGTGCAAGGTAGCACAGTACTTACTCTGACAGAGCTTTATAAAAACAATTTAACTCTTTATATTGTTCTTATTTATTGAGATATATACCAGTTAGTATCATTAGCATAATCTGCATATCATCATCATCCAATTAGCTTAATTTTGAAATGCAATTATTCTATTGCTATTATAAGTGATCATGAGTATTACTACATGCAATATTAACCTTCAGAATAGTTTCAGGTTCTGAGATTTGCAATGTTAGTTTATGTTGTACAGCGGCACATATAATCTTTTGCACTCGCCTTTTTATTTATGAAAATGAACTGTTTTGAAGACTCTAGATTTGTGTAGGACTCGGCAGTTTCCACTCAATGGCTTTAACATTTATAATCTGATCTTGATGCTGGAGTTATGTCTCTTTGATTTTTGAAACTGCTTATTTTTGCAGTTTCCGCTCAATAACTTAAACATTTATAATCGGATCTTGATGAAACTTAGAGCATAGTCTACGTAAATGTGTACATGCCGATGATGGTCATATAAATATGTACGACGGGTGTTTATTGTGTCAACTTTGCAATCTTGTTCATCTATCTTTATCAAACTTTGATCGAGTTTTCATAAGGAGAGATTAATTAAGTTTAGTAATCCAGCCAAATTAGAGCATAAACTGCAGAGTTGTGGCCATTGATTGAATGAAAAGTTCGATGTTTTGTTTGGTTAACACTGCAGGTATTTCATATTTAGCTCTACTGGCAGTAGCGCTTATGCCATGGTCTTTTGTTCGTCGTCCGTCGGTCAACTTTTTGATGCCAGCACTCTAGCACCTTCATTTTTCATCCGATCTTTACGAAACTTTACCAGATTTAATATCAACGAAAGCTCGGACAAGTTCGAAAACAAGCCAGATCGGACCAGTAACACCAGAGTTATTGCTCTTGAATTAACGAAATTTGCTATATTTTGTCTTGTCAACACTCTAGTGCCTCCATTTTTCGTCCGATCCTTACCAAACTTTACCAGATTATTAACATCGATAAAAGCTTGGACAAATTTGAAAACCAGCCAGATTGGACCAGTTACACCAGAGTTATTGCCCTTGAATTAATGAAATTTGCTATATTTTGTCTTGTCAACACTCACTTGCCTCCATTTTTCATCAGATCTTTGCCAGATTTTACCAGATTATTAATATAAACTATAAAAGCTCAGACCAGTTTGAAAACCAGCCATTTTGGACCAGTAACACCGGAGTCTTTGAATTAAAGAAAGTTGCTATATTTTGTCTTGTCAACACTCTGGCGCCTCCATTTTTCATCTGATCTTTACAAAACTTTACCAGATTAATAATATCAATCAAAGCTTGGACGAGTTCGAAAACCAGCCAGATCAGACTTGTAACGCTGGAGTTATTGCCCTTGAATAAACGAAAATTGCTTTATTTTGTCTTGTCAACACTCTAGCGCCTCCGTTTTTCATCCAAAATTTACCAGATTATTAATATCAATGACAGTTCAGACGAGTTTGCAAACCAGCCAGATTGGACCTGTAACACCAGAGTTATTGCTCTTGAATTAACGAAAATGGCTATATTTTGTCTTGTCAATGCTCTAGTGCCTCCTTTTTTCATCCGATCTTTACCGAACTTTACCAGATTATTAATGTAAATGAAAGCTGGGACGAGTTAAAAAAACAGCAGCCAAATCGGACCAGTAACACCAGAGTCATTGCCCTTGAATTAACGAAAATTGCAATATTTTGTCTTGTCAACACTCTAGCGCCTCCATTTTGCATCTTACCTTTACCGAACTTTGCCAGATTGTAAATATTGATGAAATCTCAGTCAAGTTAACTTATTAATGTAAACACTCTAGCACCTTCATTTTTCATACTATCTTTACCAAACTTTACCAGATTGTTAATATCAATGAAACTCCCGGATTGGGCCATTTACACCAGAGTTATGGCCCTTGGTTATCTGAAATATGCTGAATATATTTTGGTCACATTAAGACGAAGGGGCCTTCATTTGGCCGGATTTCAGTGAAACTTTGCAGGGATGATCAGTACCAAGTCTAGTTATACGTAATTGTCGTCACCGTGTTGCGGTTGAATTATTTTTGGCAGAGTTATGCCCCTTTAAAGGTTTTAATACACAAACTTTGTCTTGACTAGTTCCCCTGAACCTCTGGCCAGATTTAAACAAAACTTTTTAGGGATGATCAGTTCCAGATCTAGTTGTGCAGATCATCACCGTATTCCAGTTGAATGCTTTTTGGCAGAGTTTAAAGGTTTTAATACACAAACTTTGTCTGGACTAGTTCTCCTAAACCCCTTGCCAGATTTCAACGAAACTTTGCAGGGATGATCAGCACCAAGCCTAGTTGTGCATATCATCGTCGCGTTCCAGATTTTTGCATAGTTATGGCCCTTTAAAGGTTTTTGATACACAAACTTTTTCCGGGCTAGTCCTCCTGAACACCTGGCCGGATTTCAACGAAACTTGACAAGGATGATCAGTATCAAGCCTAGTTGTGCATATCATTGCCATATTCCGGTTGATTATATGATTCCTGGTTGTGCCTATTGCGTTTTTTCAGTTCGTTGATTTTTGATGGAGTTAAGGCCCTTGATTTTTGGCAGAGTTATTGCCCTTTAAAGGTTTTAATACAAACTTGGTCCAGATTAGTCTCTTCTGAACTCCTTGCTGGATTTCAACGAATCTTGGCGGGGATGATCAGTACCAAGCCTAGTTGCACCTGTCTTTGTCGTGTTCTGGTTGAATGAATTTTGGCAGAGTTATGACCCCTTAAAGGTTTTAATACACCAACTTTGTACAGACTAGTTCTCCTGAACCTCTGACTGGATTTCAATGAGTACCAAGCCTAGTTGTGTATGTCATCGCCATGTTCCGATGAATGATATTTGAAAGAGTTATGGCCGCTTATACATAAATTTTATCTTTAGCCAGCAGAGTGTCTACAGGCCCTCTTGGGTCTCTTGTTTCATTCAATCTTTACCTTACTTGTTTAGAATGTAAATATCAACCATAGCCTAGACATGTTTGAAAACCAGTTATATCTGACACCGCTCCTGTAAATGTTTTATTGCGAAGAAGCTTTTTCACTCAATTTGTCTCTTATTTGATCTTTACCAAACTTGTTCAGAATGATAATTCCATTGAAAACTCAGAAAACCAGCCGTATCTGAATGTTGAAAATTTTTGTCAGAAATGTAAAGTAATGGTTCTTGAAATATTGGTGGAAAAATGAAAAACAGAAAACAGTACGTACACACAAATATATTTATTTTGTTACAAGATTTACGTTGAATATGAAGCACGTACAACTTTAGATGTACAATATTTTTGTGAAAGAATGAGTGCATAATATATCCCAATATCAATGTAATAACCTTTTTATTGCATACACATTTTTTAATTAACAATAAAATAGGTTGAAACATTTATTTGAAGCAAACATATTATCGTTACATCATGGGAATTTTCACAATGAAATCAACATTGTTTACATCTCGTGACATACTTTCTTTGACATGAAAAGAAAATTGCACCAATCGCGAACGAGTATACATTACATACCCAATATGACTTTACTACACGTCAATATGAGCGAATATTTCCTGTCACATTGAAAGTAAACTGAGCTTGTAAATGTGTTTGCAGTAATATGTAATATTGACTGAAATAATATATTTTCAAATACGCTTTGATATTGGTATGTTCCTAAATTGATATAGAAGTTGCCATATTAGAACTATGATATCATGTCCGAGTTGTAAATAGCCATATTATTCGGACATCGATAAATATAAATTACAGATAAGAAAATCTCTTCAAATCGATGCAAAAATCATAAAGTAATCATAAAAAAAAAAATTGCATTATTACACTACTAAATTAGTATTCTTATTTTTTATACACTTGCTTTGATTTTCTTTCTTATAAATTAATTCTATTTATTAATTTTCCATAATTATAAGCTAATTTAGAACTAAGATATCTTAGTTCATGTGGCAGCTTTCAACATGAAGCTTTTAATAGAATTATCACTACAAATTAGTTTTGTAAAAGGACTAAAGTCAGTTGAGCATCAACGATAAACACTGAGTTTACCCACTACCAGAATCTGGAAGTGTTTTATTTTAGTGATCACTGATTGGTCAAATTATTTTGATGTTGTCATGTAAAAGTTATGAGTTTTGTTGATTGATTTTATATCTGCCTCCCATTTGGAGAGCATTCAAACAATACAATAATACAAATAGTAAGGCCAAAAAGAAAAAAAGTTGTGTTTTCTATTGCATGCTCTGAAAAATTAGGGTACTGTGCATTTCAGAGTGCCTAGACATCGAATATGATTCGAGATTTTTTTTTATTACTATCTATATGTTTTCATACCTGATATGATTGAATAGAATGAAAACGGACGCTCCTGAATCTGTTTGCAATCTTCGCTTAGCCATCCTCTGAACTTCGCAAGGCCAAAAATTCATTTTGATCCTCATGTTTACATGTAATTTTATTGACAGCCGAAACCAAAATGGCAACAGCAGAACATTCCATTTTCTAGGGTAGGGTGACTTAAAAAATCAGTTGACCAATAGTGGTGTAAACAATAAAATACAAACACAGTATTTACCTCCCTTTTTTTGCTATATATAACGTTTTTCATTATAAAATAAAAGGTAAGTACGATCGATTGCTGGAGGTGCTGAATATTTAACAACACCACCACCCTGCATAACCTACGTTTTATTTGGTACATCAGAACCCTAGAAACAGACATGCAAAAACGATAATTTCTAAAAATAATGCCATCATGTTGTTTTAATTTTTACACTATAAACAAGGGGGTCAAAATGAGTTTTAGGCTTTGTGAAGCATAACAGATGGCTATAGGAAGATTGTTAACAGATACAGGAGCGTCTATTTTCATTCTGTCTAACCATAATAATCAGGTATGAAAACATATAGCAAGTAATAAAAAAAAAAAGCTTGATTCATATTTGACGTACAGGCACCTTGAAATGCACAGTAGATCGTAGTCATTTTTTTATACATTGTTTATTTTTTGAGCAAGATCTTGTGATTGTATATATTACATAAAACCCATAAAAGTTGATGCATTGCACAACATTAATTTTCGTCTGATAATGTTAGTTTACCTCGATATAAGATCGCCCCAGTTAAATTATGCGTTCTTGTTACAAATAATAGGACACTTTAAACATAGTTATACAACCAGTGCTCAGTGGATTACAGAAAATATAGAATGGTGTTATGTTTCACTTTCATGATATAAGCTGTGTGATAAATCATTGTTCAGAACAAATTGAATTTTTTGTTTGTTTTGGTTTTTGTTTATTTTGGCATAAAATGTTTTAGGGTCAGTCGGGCCAGCCACCAGAAACACATCAATTTTCCTTTTTGGCCTAACAATAATACATATATATACATGACAATGACTATTTTATAAAAAGATGAACAAATATAGTTGATTATATATACAACTGCTAGCATTATGAACCTCAAATGAATTCATGTATAGATATTAACTGATGGGATCGATTATAGGGAAATCCGTCACGAGATGGTTAGCGTGTGGTTGTTTTCCTTATAGATTTCCTTATAATCCAACCCTGCAGTAAAATAATCTATTGATGGGATTTAAACCAGTTAGTGTATCAATTAACCAATTGTTCACCATTCTCACTAAGGATGTCTATGTCCTAAACATGTTATTGATGTCACTATTAGTTATGTTTGTGTTCCACGTTATTCATTAATATTTAGTGATTATAAATAGATTTTCCCTGAGACAGGGATGGAAACTAACGGTTGCCCGTTCGCCCGGGACGACTAAATTTCAAGCTGGGCGAGTAGATTTCATAATTCGGTAGTCCGCCCGGGCGACTAGCTTTTTCGACAAGCTAAAGTCGATTTCCTCGGCATTATACGTCAATGCGGAAGAATAACATTTCAGTAGAAAACAACAACAAAGAAAATATTTCTTACAGTTTATTAAGCGATTGAATGCAGTAAATAGTCGCAACTCAGTTTATTCAACGATAAAATGCAATTTAAGTCAACCGGATATTGCGAAATTGACGCATTTCCGTTTTGGGATATTCTAAAATGCGGCTCCCGTTCTAATTTCACGGAGCGCGAACGTTACGGTATTTGATGTTATACAAATAACACTTTCACGGGGGAATCTTTAAGGGCACTAGTCAGCTTTTAGGTGACTGGGGCCAGGGCCTTCAGGAAGGGGAATTGCAAAAAGTATGCTGTTTTCCTGTATTGTAGTTTAACATTTTCTAATATATATATATATATATTTTATTTTTTTTAAGAGGGGAATTTTTCACAGGAAAAGGGTGAAATGTATACCATGCCAGAGTAACTGTAATGGCCATGATCAGACTAGTGAACTATAGAATATAAATATGACTACCTACCGACCCTAGAGCTTGCAATAGGAAACACACCTATTTTGTTTGTTTGGCCTAAATACAGTAAATTTGTTAAAATCATGTTTGTTAATGTGTTTGTTAGTGTGTCGAAAAGAAAAATCCAGAAAATCTGGGCTCATACATTTTCAGCTGGGCAACCAAAATCCAGAAGATGGTTGCCCGTTTGGGCAACCAAGCTTTAAAAGTTAGTTTCCATCCCTGCTGAGAAATCTCGAATTTTTATCTGTAGAAATGTAACAATAACCCACACATCATAGAGTTTTCCACTAAATAATCTTTAAACTGAAGGTAACCTGCGGCTAAAATTTTATATGAAACTGAATCACAGTGTCATAGTTTTCAGTTGTATTTGGATGCAGCAAATAATCCTCCAGATCAACGCTGGTCCTTTTATACATCAAAACAAATACAAGTATCTAACAAATGAAAACAAAATAAAGTTAAGTACATCAACTTGCATACAAAATTCAAATGAAAACAAAATACAGGAAAGATACTCTGAAGATAACTGGAGGATGTTGCCTTACTGACCAAGTTCTTAACTTAATTACGCTGTAATTTCTGTTTGCAAAGCTAATACGAGCCTTCTCTGATAACAATTTTTTTTCTTTTCTTATTTGATAGGCGACTGCATTTTGCTATATGTACTGTCAGGGATGTAACTAAAAGTTATTTTTGGAATGACAAAAACAAGTTATTTTAAGATTTTTTTTATTTCCCTTTAATATGGAGTAAGAGTTCATTTCTCTTACTTTGTTAAAATCACTCATTTAGGATACTTTTATCAACAAAAAATGTTTTATCTTAATAAAACCAGATGCAGCAGTAGTAAAGCCCAAGCAATAATTCCTTTTAACAGAAAACTTTCCCATTTAATTAAATAATGATGGCACCGTTAGGTATGATTGCCCTTGAGTCAGTTAATTATCAATTTTGTTATGTAACATGTACCATCTTTAAGAGCTTGCATGAAGGATTTCTAAACATTGCCCAAACGAAGTAATGGCAAATTAGTCAACAACAAAGATAAAAGAACAAGGGGAAAATAGCTTATGTAACAGGAAAAGTTTTAAAAATAGATGAAAATGAAGGTATATCTGAAAATAACTTCTTGCAGTTATTTTGAAAAAAACACACTCAAAACTGTAATAACCAGAATTTCAAAAATAATTTAAACAATTTACACCCCTGACTGATGTACAAGGATATGTAACATACCAAAATCATTAAATGGCTATAAACATGCCAGAGAAAGCTCTGATTTGTGTATTTTTCAGTCAACCAGTAAGGTGACCCATTCATTCTTCCCGTAATTTGGCATGTTGTGAGTCAGTGAGGCCCATCCCAGGCTCTGCTTAATACAAGTTTGAAATGACCAGAGTATGGCTGCCATGCTCACCAAGTTCCTGACAATCACACTGTACTTTCTATTAGAGTATGGCTGCCATACTGACCAAGTTTTTGGCTTAATCACACTGTACTTTATATTACAGAGTATGGCTGCCATACTGACCAAGTTCTTGGCTTAATCACACTGTACTTTATATTACAGAGTATGGCTGCCATGCTGACCAAGTTCTTGACAATCACACTGTACTTTCTATTACAGAGTATGGCTGCCATACTGACCAAGTTCTTGGCTTAATCACACTGTACTTTCTATTACAGAGTATGGCTGCCATGCTGACCAAGTTCTTGACAATCACACTGTACTTTCTATTACAGAGTATGGCTGCCATACTGACCAAGTTCTTGGCTTCATCACACTGTACTTTATATTACAGAGTATGGCTGCCATGCTGACCAAGTTCCTGACAATCACACTGTACTTTCTATTACAGAGTATGGCTGCCATACTGACCAAATTCTTGGCTTAATCACACTGTACTTTCTATTACAGAATATGGCTGACATACTGACCAAGTTTCTGATTTAATCACACTGTACTTTCTATTACAGAGTATGGCTGCCATGCTGACCAAGTTCCTGGCTTAATCACACTGTACTTTCTGTTACAGAGTATGGCTGCCGCACTGACCAAGTTCTTGGCTTAATCACACTGTACTTTCTCTTACAGAGTATGGCTGCCATACTGTCCAAGTTCTTGGCTTAATCACACTGGACTTTCTCTTACAGAGTATGACTGCCATACTGTCCAAGTTCTTGGCTTAATCACACTGTACTTTCTCTTACAGAGTATGGCTGTCGTACTGTCCAAGTTCTTGGCTTAATCACACTGTACTTTCTCTTACAGAGTATGGCTGCCATACTGTCCAAGTTCTTGGCTTAATCACACTGTACTTTCTATTACAGAATATGGCTGCCATGCTGACCAAGTTCCTGGCTTAATCACACTGTACTTTCTATTACAGAGTATGGCTGCCATGCTGACCAAGTTCCTGGCTTAATCACACTGTACTTTCTTTTACAGAGTATGGCTGCCATACTGACCAAGTTCTTGACTTAATCACTCTGTAATATCTATTACAGAGCATGACCAGAGTATGGCTGCCGTGCCGACCAAGTTCTTGACCTAATCACACTGTACTTTCTATTACAGAGCATGACCAGAGTATGGCTGCCGTGCTGACCAAGATCATTGTAAGTTATACCATGCTTTCCTTTTGAATTCATGAATAAAATGTGCCATCACCGTCGTCAACGTGCGTCTGCCATTTTTCACCTCAGGTTGCTTTCTGACTGATATTTACGCAATATACTCCCTCAATGACTTGATTATTTTTTTTAACTAGCTGTGCACATATTTACAATTTAACTGTTTGTAAAGTCACGCCACTGTGTCACACTGGCGGATTTGTGGAAAGGTTGATTTTCCCTTTATTTGCAGTTGTTGCTGTTGGGTTATTTATTCTATTTGGCATGAAAACCTTCAGTTATGTTGATCAAGCTTAGTCACAATTTTTTTCTTTCTCGTGTTTGCTTTCTGACTGATATTCACCCTACAATTTGATGAACCTTAGTCACAACTTTTGTCAGTCGATGTTGTTTGTTTTCTCCAAACTAGAATGAAAAGTAAAAAACAAAAGGCAAGGGGAAGAATTAGTACAACTTGATAGTTTGCAATTCTTAGTATAGTTATTCACAGTATCGTGTAACCCTTCACAAATTACTGTAACTCAATGTAACATTTTCTTAGCCATTGTTCAGAGCTGATTGTAATGTTTTGTGAGCAAACAAACAAAAACTAAATAGCCTTCACTGATTTTACCTTCAGTGTGAACATGCCAAATTCTTATTCACGACACTAAGAATGCTCTCTAAATGACTTCAGTTGATTAGTCTCATCATCATTCATCATTGTTGTTTGTTTTCATTTGTGAAACTGAAACATAATGCCCCAATGTAATATCATGACTATCCTCTGTCACAACAAACCTTGGAAATGATCTGACATAGTCCCGTATTGCTGATGCCTCTTCTGCTGATGTATCATCCTGTTGTTCCAGAAGTTGAGTATTTCTTGAATAAATTAAATTGACTGGTCCTGCTGGTGTCTTTCTTGCTGGAGTGATTTGCATACGAGTCAGTTCAACTTGCACTGATTTCTGTGTATTTGGTATACTGTCAAAAAAGCAGTACCATGCTTCACTTGTCATTGCAACATAACATAACTTTAGTGTTTCAAGGTCCCTAATCTCAGGAGACAGCTGTAATTGTCTTGCACCAAAATCTATATCCCACATTATAATTGACTGTAAATGTACAAGAGTTGGCACAGTGGTGATCAGTGTGTCAATGTCTACAGGATGCTCCCAACATCGACAGTACAAGTGTTGTAGTTTGGGAGCCCCGTGTAGACATCTCAGTACAGATGCACTAGCTTCAGGTCGGTGTAAGTTACTAATCTCACACCTCTCCAGGTCTGTTGTGTTCACCTGTACCTTCTCCACAAATAGAAACTCTAGTATAAGCTCCTGTAGCTGTGTCAGCTGTGACAAGTCCAGTTGGTATCTACAGTCTCTACTATAGGGGTGGTCTGAGCAGCCTACATCATGCAGCCTTATCTGCCTCATCTGTGTCCTCTGTGACAGGAATGACATTAACCATTCGATCTCATCATGTGGCAGTGCAATGCGCTGTATATTGAGGGCCTCTAGCTGACATACACTACCCACCATGGTGGGGAATTGTTGCTTTGGGCATTGTAGTTGTTTGTGGTAGCTTACCAATACAAGTGATTTCATTGTATTTCGAGACTTAGTTACCATATGGTAGATAAAGTCATAATCTACAGTGATACTTGCCCACCAAATGATAGCCAGCTTCTGCAGTGCACCAGCCTCCAGTACAGGTGTTTGTAAGCTTGTTGTCGACGCAGACATGACAATGTGTAGAGACTTTATATTGGTCATGTTTGTATTGATCAAAGCTTCTGTGTGTGCTTTATTGATCTTAAAAATGAAAATGTCTTCAATCTTGAGTTTGGGATTTGAGCTTTCCTTGACACAGTCTAAAATAGCACTCTGTACATGCTGTATGAGTGGACATGTGTCATCCCAGGTTTCATATTTTAAATTTCTTCTATACTGCTGTACTCTACTATCACGAGAAGCCACATCACAGATGTGCTCGGACAGTCTAAATGCATACTGAGGAAGCAAGCCACTTATGAACACAAGAATCTTTTCCATTTCTAAACAGATGTCGAGAGGTCCACATATGCTGAATATTTGCTGCAAATGTGTGTCAATACTATCAGTACTCATGGAAACAAACAGTGCTGCCAAAAATTCCTGAAAAGATTTGTGTAAGAATGATAAGCTTTTCAGGCGTGATGTGCATCCCTTTACAACCTTGCTTTGTGATAATATGCCAACTTTAAGGCAAATCTCTATCTCTGTTTGAGACAATCCATTTATCTCTGCTACTAAACTATCAAACACAAGTGACGACTCGCGGTTCATATTTAATAGTGTTTCAAATGCCATTTTGCTGAGAAAATACATCAACCCGCTAAACTGTACACATTTAGTTTTTTCATCAAAGCAGTGTGGGAGTTTTCTCTGTGACTTTGTCTGTTCTTCTTTCACTCTGATGAAATCCTGGTTGCCTGCTAATCTTTTTTCTGCCAGTTCAAACAGAAGATCCATCATACCACTGTAAACATCACACTGAGTTTCTCCGAGGGGCCTCCCATCATGCCAGAGACATATCAGCTGCTTCAGCATGATGGGGATGTGTCTAAATTGATCTAAGTGCTTTTCCGTTAGTTCCCTTTCAAACTCCTCTGCAGACATGGTACCTGTATTTGGATGTTCATTGAGAATGTTTACAACAGACTTTATGAATTCCATCGATGAGCCATAACCAAGTCCCGTCAGCTTTATCTGCCGATCAATCTCCGAGTTTCTTATTTTTAAGACTTCCAGTTTCCAGGTCCTGGATGTTGTAAGAATGGAACAGTTGTTTGTGACCCTTCTGGCTGGTAGTCCAGTACTCACATCAAACAGGGACATCTGGCTATGCTTTGGTGGGCTATCCTTTGGTGGCGTCCACTCATCGAGGCCGTCAAGGATGATTAAACTTTGTACAGAGTCATCTTCTAACACCCTGGGTAATAGATTCTGGTGTTTGGCTGGTACAAGGTTTGTGATCATTTCTTCCACACTGCCATATGAGCATGCATTTCTTAAAGGGATATAGAATAGCAAATCAAATTTGGACATTGTATGTTCGTGTTCAGTCAAGCAGCCATGGGTTTCTTGTGTAGAATGAGTTGTACACCAAGAATCCACCATCTTCTGACACAGGGTACTCTTGCCCATCCCTGCGTCTCCTGTTACGTAGATCTTCTTGCAGAGATGGGAGTCTTTATGAAATATGTTGTGGTAGGATGTGATAAATTCTTTCTTTTCGTTTGATTTCTGTCTGGGGTTAACTAGTTCCATGCAGGGTGTGACATACAAGTCTGCAATTTTAGCGTCATCCTCATCAGAACTGAGAGGATAGACAGGCACGGTCAATGCATTGTCACGGTACACCTCAATGAGCTTCCTCTGTAGATCTGTTAATGGAAAATGTAACACTTTCAGCACAATTGTCAAAAATATGACCTAGTTAAAATGATGAGTAAAGTACTTTTGATAAATACAGACTGCAACTTATGAATTCCATTTATAGAACAGAATGATCCAAAAATCAAATGGGACAGAAATCCATTTTAAAATTTAAGGAAAGTTTTTTTTTTTGTTTTTTTTTCATATTTTATATTCCATAATTCAAAGTATCCATGCTTTAAATGGGTAACATCAGGTTTTTCTTGGGAGTCCACTGGGATCTGACTTAAAATTGACAAATAATGATATATTCTATTCTAAATGACCGAAACGTAAAGAATAAGCCTAAAAATCCTTCTCATTAACAAGGAAATCCATTCTGGCCGTGGCCGTGCCCCGGGGGTCCAGAGTTTGTATATTGAGATTTTGCATGTTTTTCATAGACTTGTATAGTAAAAACACAAGGCACAGAGCTGTCATGTATTACATGTATTACATGTAGCATCATACTAAGTTTGTTCAAATAATGACTCTGGGGTCAAATTTGACCCCGCCCAATTTGACCCCGCCTCGGGGTGTACAGTATTACATATACTCATAGGAAAGCAATTAAAAAATCTTCTTCTCTAGATCTGAAACTACAACAGCCAGAGGTTTAATATTTTGCATTTACTATAAGCTTTTGGTCCTTTACCAAGTTCGTTCAAATGGTGACTTTGGCCCCACCCCAGAGGTCACATGTTTCACAAAGACTTTGATAGGGACTTTTTTTTAAATAATTTTCTCAGAAACAGCTTGGTCAATTTTGACCAAACTTCACATGGATCATCCTTATAGGTGAATGTTTTTCAAATTTGTTAAAATTAGGTAAACACGATATCCAAGATGGCTACCATAGAAAAATCTTTAAATTACTTCTTGTTCACCGGGGAAGTTAAGGCTGTGGATTCAAATCCCACTGGATGTTATTTTTTTATTATTTATATTCTTCATTTTTATTATCGTTTCCTGTTTGGATGCATTTTTTCTTTTGTTTAATTTTTTAAAGTTTGTATATAGAGGATCTTACATGAGTACCATTCATTAATGAATTTATTAAACGAGTTGGCAAAATGATATAATGCGAGGCTCTTGCTGGGCATTATATCATTTTTGCTAACAAGTTAAATAAATTCAATAATGAATGTTAGATTCTATTTTTCACATAACTCAAATACAGTCTGCGAAATTAGCGGCTGTCCGGTTGTCCGGGACAACTAATTTACAAACAGGACAACCACATGTTCCCACTTTGGTTGTCCGATCGGGCAACCAAAATTTCTGAAAGCACAACACTATTTGTCAATCAAAATAAGTATAAAAGTCGAACAGGAAACACGATTTCGGCTTTTTCATTGATGTTGAGAAAATTACTGTGACACCGGTATAAACTCTACGAGGAATTGATCAATTAATTGTATCCCTCTGTGGAAGGTCACAACACGTCACGACATCGTTTTCGATCGGATTTTGCCAAATTCTTCATTTTGTATAGAGCAACTAATCGGAACTGCCTCGTCGGATTCCGTCACTCGGGAATCCACATTTACCGGTACGAAAATTGGCGAAGAGTTCCGATCAATAGAGCAACTGAAAATTACAATTATACACGAACGGTTTGTGAATTATTCCATCCAATGAGAATAACATCATTTAATATGCTAATTTAGTGCATGCGTCGCTAAAAACGTGTTTCCAGTTGTCATAAATGTCAATATTGCGGTACCTGATGAATGCCATTCCTGGTAAACCAGTGAAAGAGTCCAAACAAGAGTCAAGTAAGCATTACGAAGCCAAAAGAGACAGAAATTTCGTTTCTTCTTGGCTAGTTGGTCGAGAGTGGCTTAAATGTACCGAAGATGGTAAAATGCAGTGCCCTTGGTGCACAGACAGAATCTAGATTAGACACTGATGGTTCCTTTGTAAAGGGGTGTTCTTGCATGCGGATTGACACTATAAAAAACATGAACAGTCAAAAATCATGATGACTCTAATGATGACTGTGACTTATCAGAGAAAAACAATCTTCTTTCTTTGTATACAAAAGAATGAATAATGAAAAAATATTGTGACCTTGAAGACATAATATTTTTGCTTTGTTTACATATGTCATTAGAGCAATAAAGCCTTCAGGTTTTGAAAGAAAAATTTCGGGCAACCACTTTTCCTTTCGGGCAACCAATTTTTGTTGAAATGGTTGCCCAAAGGACAACCAAGTCCAAAAGTTAATTTCGCAGACTGCAAATATCGACTTTTATTGCATTTTGCCAGTCGCTTTAACAAGCGAAACAGAATTTCATCATAATGGGAATTGGATCATATAGTCATTATCGATTTTTTTGGCAGCGCATACTAGGCTTATATAACTAGTGGTATATCGAAAATATAGAATGGTGTTATTCCACTCCCACACGTAAGTTATGTGATAAAAATAGATGTTGCATGTCTTACATAGACTTATATAGGGAAAACTTAAAAAATCTTCTTCTCTGAAATTACAAGAGCCAAAGGTTTAATGTTTTGCGTTTGCTATAGGCTTATGGTCCTCTACCAAGTTTGTTCAAATGGTGACGCTTGGGTCACATTTGGCCCCGCCCCAGGCATAGACTTGTATAGGGAAATACTTACAAAATATTCTTCTGAAACAACAAGAGCCAGACTCAGGTTTAATATTTTGTATTTACTATAAGCTTATGGTACTCTACCAAGCTTGTTCAAATGGTGATCCTGGGCCACCGAATGGGTCACATGTTTTACATCTAGGCTTATATAGGGAGTAATCTTTAAAAAAATAGTCTTCTCAGAAACAGCGTGGTCAATTTGACCAAACTTCACATGGATGATCCTTAGATGAATGTTTTTCAAATTTGAATGGCCTCTCTTTTTGTAGTATTATCAATTAACAAATTAACTCTTAAACATCATATGAACATGTCTTGATAGTCTCGGAGAGAAACATATATTGAAAACTGCTACTAAGTTGTATGCAAAAGTAAGTATTATTTGCATGACGTAGATACTACTTTTATCACTGCATGACTGCACCGGGAAATGAGGTAAATCTGAATTGTATAGCTGCACAACTATTGCCAGATAATTGATAAATACATTTACCTGTGGATTAATTTACCTGTTCAAAGTTTTCTACATCATCAAATAAAATATTATTTTCACATTTCACAGATATTGCAATGTGTGAATTGTAAATATCTATTGCTGTGTATTGATTCGATTTAAATAAACATAAACATGTTCATGAAACAAAACATGGCCGCAGAACTTTAAATGTGACATCCAAGATGGCCACCATAGAAAAATCTTTGAATTACTTCTTGTACACTGGGAAGCTAGGGCCGTGGGTTCAAATCCCACTGGAGGTATTTTTAGCTCTACTGATCAGAGATCAGCAGAGCTTATGCCGTGGTGCGGAGTCCGTCGTCCGTCTGTCCGTCTGTCCGTCTGTCTGTCTGTCCGTAAACTTTTATTTGTAGCGACTTCACAGCTGAAACTACTGGATGGATATTCATGAAACTTTACAGAAATGTTGCCCATAAAGTCTAGTTGATCCTAGCAAAAATTCATGTTGATGTGAAATCCAAGATGGCCGCCAAAGCTAAAAATAGAGTTTTAAAATACAAGTTTGTAGCGACTTCTTCTTGAAAACTATAAGTGATATTGATATGGGACTTTTTCTAAAATGATCAGCATGACATGATGTTGATCCTAGTCAAAAATCGTTTTGATTCAACGTTAAACATGGCTGCCAGCGGCCATCTTTGTTTACATAGAGTTATATAGTAAAAACTTGTAGCGACTTCACAGCTGAAACTACTGGATGGATATTCATGAAACTTTACAGAAATGTTGCCCATAAAGTCTAGTTGATCCTAGCAAAAATTCATGTTGATGTGAAATCCAAGATGGCCGCCAAAGCTAAAAATAGAGTTTTAAAATACAAGTTTGTAGCGACTTCTTCTTGAAAACTATAAGTGATATTGATATGGGACTTTTTCTAAAATGATCAGCATGACATGATGTTGATCCTAGTCAAAAATCGTTTTGATTCAACTTTAAACATGGCTGCCAGCGGCCATCTTTGTTTACATAGAGTTATATAGTAAAAACTTGTAGCGACTTCACAGCTGAAACTACTGGATGGATATTCATGAAACTTTACAGAAATGTTGCCCATAAAGTCTAGTTGATCCTAGCAAAAATTCATGTTGATGTGAAATCCAAGATGGCCGCCAAAGCTAAAAATAGAGTTTTAAAATACAAGTTTGTAGTGACTTCTTCTTGAAAACTATAAGTGATATTGATATGGGACTTTTTCTAAAATGATCAGCATGACATGATGTTGATCCTAGTCAAAAATCGTTTTGATTCAACATTAAACATGGCTGCCAGCGGCCATCTTTGTTTACATAGAGTTATATAGTAAAAACTTGTAGCGACTACTTCTCTGAAACTACTTGGCGGATATTCATGAAACTTTACAGGAATGTTGCTCTTGATGTCTGATTGATCCTAGAAAAATTTCAGGTCGGCCGGAAATTCAAGATGGCCGTCACAGCTAAAAATAGATTTTTAAAAAATAAGTTTGTAGCGACTACTTCTTGAAAACTATAAGTGATATTGATATGGGACTTTTTCTAAAATGATCAGCATTACATGATGTTGATCCTAGTCAAAAATCGTTTTGATTCAACGTTAAACATGGCTGCCAGCGGCCATCTTTGTTTACATAGAGTTATATAGTAAAAACTTGTAGCGACTACTCCTCTGAAACTACTTGGCGGATTGTCATGAAACTTTACAGGAATGTTGCTCTTGATGTCTAATTGATCCTATCAAAATTTCAGGTCGGCCGGAAATTCAAGATGGCCGTCACAGCTAAAAATAGATTTTTAAAAAATAAGTTTGTAGCGACTACTTCTTGAAAACTATAAGTGATATTGATATGGGACTTTTTCTAAAATGATCAGCATGACATGATGTAGATCCTTGTGGAAAATTATTTTGATTCGACGTTAAACATGGCTGCCAGTGGCCATCTTTGGTTACATAGAGTTATATATAGTAAAAACTTGTAGCGACTACTACTCTGAAACTACTTGACGGATGTTCATGAAACTTCACAGGAATGTTGCTCTTGATGTCTAGTTGATCCTAGAAAAATTTCAGGTCGGCCGGAAATTCAAGATGGCCGCCACAGCTAAAAATAGATTTAAAATAAGTAAGTTTGTAGCGACTACTTCTTCAAAACAATAAGAGATATTGATATGGGACTTTTTCTAAAATGATCAGTATGACATGATGTTGGTCCTTGTCGAAAATCGTTTTGATTTGACCTTAAACATGGCTGCTTTGTTTACATAGAGTTATATAATGAAAACTTGTAGCGACTACTTCTTTGAAACTACCTGACGGATTTTCATGAAACTTCACAGGAATGTTGCTCTTAATGTCTTATTGATCTTAGCAAAATTTCAGGTCGGCCGGAAATTCAAGATGGCCGCAACGGTTAAAAATAGATTTTCAAAAAACAAGTCTGTAGCGACTACTTCCTGAAATCAAAATCAATCAGTAGAGCTTCAAGGTCATTGACCTCTTGTTATTTATTATTTTTAATTCTTCATTTTTAGCTTGACTTTTGATCAGCAGAGCTTATGCCGTGGTGCGTTGTCCGTCGTATAGAGTTATATAGGAAAAACTGTAGGCGACTACTCCTCTGAAACTACTTTTCAGATTTTTATTAAACTTCACAGGAATGTTGCTCTTGGTGTCAAGTTGATCCTAGCAAAAATTCAGTTTGGCCGGAAATTCAAGATGGTCGCCACGGCTAAAAATAGATTTTAAAAATGCGATTTTGTGGCGACTACTTCTCAAAAACCGTAAGTGATATTGATCTGGAACCTTAACCAAAATGACTGGCACAACATGTAGTTGATCCTAACCAAAGTCCATTTTGATTGGATGTCAAACATGGCCGCCTGAGTGGCCACCTTTGTTTACATAAGAGTTATATAGGAAAAACTTGTGGTGACTACTCCTCTGAAACTACCTGACGGAATTTCATGAAACTTAATAGAACTGTTGCTCTTGATGTATTGTTGATCTTAGCAAAATTTCAGGTCGGACGTAAATTCAAGATAGCCGCCATGGCTAAAAATAGATTTTTAAAAAAACAAATTTGTAGCAACTACTTCTTGAAAACTATAACTGATATGGATATGGTACTTTTTCTAAAATGATCAGCATGACATGATGTTGGTCCTTGTTGAAAATTATTTTTCGACATTAAACATGGCTGCCAGCGACCATCTTTGTTTACATAGCGTTATATAGTAAAAACTTGTAGAGACTACTCCTCTCAAACTACTTGACAGATTTCCATGAAACTTCACAGGTATGCTGATCTAGCTATCAAAACCTACTAGAGCTTCAAGGTCATTGACCTCTTATTATTATTGTTTCCTGTTTGGGTATGTTTTTTTCTTTTGTTAATCTTTCTAAAGTTTGAGATTTTGCATGGTTTACATAGTCGTATATAGGGAAAACTCTTCTTTTAAATTGTTGGCATGGAGTTGTGGGTTTAAATTTCAGTTGAGGGTGTTGTTGTGTTTTGCACTTGTAAAAAGGTATTGAAAGGAATTTAATGATGAAACCCCTTGATATAAGAGCCATTTTAGCTTGCAGAGCATCCACATGCCCTCTTGTTCTCTTGTTCTTTATTATTATTAATGATCACTAACCCCTGGTCTATCAAGTTTGCTCATTTGAAGTCCCTGGGGTCAAAGATGGCTGCAACCCCTGGGTCTAAAGTGTGTGTGTAGAGATTTTGCATGTTTTTACATATACTTACATAAGGAAAGACTTAAAAATGTCTTCAATCAGCATTTGCGAGAGGACAATTTTTTTATCATATCAAAGATCCTCAGGTGATCGATTCAGGGTCATCTTGGCCCTTTTTTTAAAATTTATGATTCTTCTATATAAAGCCTATGTCCCCTTTAAGGACTACTGGTCAGCCCACAGGTAGCGGTATCAGTGTTGGGAACTAAACAAAAATATATAAAATTAAAAAAAAAAAAGAACATGTTATTTGTTGAAAACACACATAATTATTTAAGTTTTCCTGAGAAAAATATCCCAGACTATTGTAGTTATAGACAAAGGTTTGGATCTCTATCTGGTCGATCTTTTTACCTAACTTTTTTTTCATCAGTAATTTCACTGGTCAAATTCCGAGAATTATCCACAAATCAGGACTGGTTGGAACCACAGAAAACCGAAAACAATTCGATCAAAACGTTTTTCTGTGACAAGTCAAATTGCTTGAAAAAACACATTTTTCATCAGGTCGACATTACTGTGGAACAAAAAAAAACATTAAAAATCATCATCCTTCCTATGTATATGAGCATCAAACTAGACGTTTTCAATAGCGTAACAAGTAATATGCATAAATACCACGCTTACCTTATTCAAATTGCTGTAATTGATGAAAAATCGTCAGTTTAGAAAATTCACTCCACCCAGTGCAAGTGTCACAGATAATCTAGACTCTATTCAAAAATTGCAACTGTAGGTGGAGTGAATATTCTAAACTGATAAAAAAAAAAGCCAAATTTTGCCATTTGAACACTCTAGCATATTCATTGTATTTGATCTTGCTTGGCTAGTTTGTAATATTAATGAAAGCTTGGACAAGTTAAAAAACCCAGCTAGATCGGGTTAATATAATCAGAGTTGTGGCCCTTGATTTACTGACAAATTACATGACATCATGTCATGCTGGTCATATTCTGCTTTCACTCTAGCACCTTCATTTTGTATTTAATATTTTCCACACTAAAACTGATTGTTAATATTGATAAAAGCTCAGACAATTTCGAAAATCAGCTAAATCATATAAAGTATCACCAGAGTTATGGCCCTTGATTGATCACTAACATCTTCATTTTGTAATATTTTTTTACCAAACTTGTCCATATTGTTGATACTGATGAAAGTGTGGGCAACTTTGTAAACCAGGTAAATCAGATTAGTAACACCAGAGTTATGGCCCTTGATTTATTGAAAAATGCTAGAACTTGCTTCATTTCCTTCATTTTTGTCTGATATTAACCAGTTGTTATTATTATTAAAAGCACGGACAAAGCTAGACATCCAGAGTAGAAATAGCAGAGTTGTTGCCTTTGAATCATTTGAAAATGCTGTATTTTGCTACATTAGCACTCTAGCACAATCATTATGTCTTGGTCATAACTCCTAAACTACGAAATGGATTTTGATAAAACTATTCAGAAATGTTTATCATGATGAGAAAGTTTGAAGTGCGTGAGAATCATGTCCGTACCTCGAAGATCAGGGTCATATGTGTCAGGATTGTGTCTCAGCCATAAATCCTAAACCACATCAGGAATTTTAATAAAACAATGTAGAAATCAGCATGATGAGAAGATGTTTCATGCATTAGCATCAAGTCTTACCTCAAAGTCGAGGTCACACTTGGAGGTCAAAGATCAAATGAGTCTAAATTGTATTTCAGCAATAACTTCTAAACTGCTCAAGGCATCTTGATAAAACTTAACTGAAATGTTCAGCATGGTGAGAAGGTGACTCGCTTATAAGAAACAGGTCTGTAACTCAAAGGTCAAAGACACATTTGGCGGTCAAAGGTCAAAGGTATTAGCAAAATTGTGTCTAGTCATAACTCCTAAACTTTGGATTTTGATAAAAGTGCACAGAAATATTTCTCATGATAAGAAGGTGTGACATGCATAAGAATTGGGTGTGTACTTCAGAGGTCACAGTTGGAGGTTAACGTTCAGGTGAGTCGAAACTGTGTCTCAGCTTTATCTTTGAAAATACTGAAAGGAATGTGATGAAATCCATTGATAACAGAGCAATGTTAGCATGTAGAACATCCACAGGCCCTCTTGGTGATAAAAGAGCAATGTTAGCAAGTAGAACATTCACAGGCCCTCTTGGGCCTCTTGTATTCTGTTTCGTGTTTGACCATAACTTAAAAATATTTATCTTTAGCTCTACTGGATGAAGGCCTTGTGGGATGCCTAGTTGTGTGTCGTTCTTCCGTCTGTCGTTAACTTTTGTCTCGTTAAGTTGATAGAGCCTTCATTTTCATCTGATCTTCACCAAACTTTACCAGATTGGTAATATCAATAAAAGCTCAGATAAATTTGAATACCAGCCAAATCGGACTAGTAACAGCGGAGTTATGGCCCTTGATTTAGTTATAAATGCTATTTTTTGCCTCGTTGAGACAATAGGGCCTTCATTTTTCATCCGATCTTTACCAACCTTTACCAGATTGTTAATATCAATAACAGCTTGGACAAGTTCGAAAACCAGCCAGATCCGACCAGTAACAGTGGAGTTATGGCCCTTGATTTAGTTAAAAATGCTATATTTTGCCTCGTTAAGATGATAGGGCCTTCATTTTTCATCTGATCTTTACCAAACGTTACCAGATTGTTAATATCAATGAAAGCTCGGACAAGTTCGAAAACCAGCCATATCGAACCAGTAATAGCGGAGTATAATGGTCCTTGATTTAGTTAAAAATGCTATATTTTGCCTATTTAAGACGATAGGGCCGTTATTTTTCATCCGATCATTACCAACCTTTACCAGATTCTTAATATTTGTGACATCTCGGACAAGTTTGAAAACTGACCAGATCGGACCAGTAACAGCGGAGTTATGGACCTTGATTTAATTAAAAATGCTATATTTTGCCTAGTTAAGATGATAGGACCTTCACTTTTCATCTAATCTTTACCAGATTGTTAATATCAATGAAAGCTCGGCAGACAAGTTTGAAAACCAGCCAGATCAAACCAATAACAGCGGAGTTATGGTCCTTGATTTAGTTAAAAATGCTATATTTTGGCTCGTTAAGACTATAGGGCCTTCATTTTTCATCTGATTTTTACCAAACTTTAAGAGATTGTTTATATCAATGAAAGCTTGGAAAGTTCGAAAACCAGCTATATTGACCAGGAACACCAGAGTTATTTGCCCTTGAATTATTGAAATATGCCATTTTCTGCTTTGTGAACACTCCAGCGCCTTCATTTTATATTCAATCTCCCAAACTAGACCAGGTTGTTGATATCAATGAGAACCAACCGGATCGAACCAGTAACACCGGATTTATGGCCCTTTTTCAATATTTGGTAATGTACACGGGGAAAACCAAGGGGTCGTGGGTTCAAATCTCACTGGAGGCATTTTTTTTTCATAGGAAACTTTGGTTCATGGGTTCAAATTTCACTGGAGGCATTTTTTTTTAGTATTTTTTTTTCTCATAAGAAACTTTGGTTTGGGAGCTTAGGGGCCCTTGTTGGATCAGTTTACATAGTGTTATAGGGTAGAATTCAAAAATCTTCTCTGAAACTACAAGAGATAAAGGTTTAATATTTTTTATTTATTACCAGCTTTTGGATCCTCTAGGCCACCATTAAAAAATTGTTTGTTTGCAGTTTCCGACCCATGGCTTTTAGGGGTGGGTCGGTAGGTAGGGATATATTTATTTTTTTTAAAACATTTTTATTATTAACGCATGCCCATCGACGGCATGCAAATATCGTGTGCTTCACTAGTATTATCCATAGATTTTTTTTTTAAAAAGGGTTTAGTTAAATATTAACAGAACATGCAAGAAAAAAGAAGAAAAAAAACTTGAAAAAAAAAATAAATAATAATAATAATAAAAATAAAAAAAAAAAATAAAAAAAAAAAAATACTTGAACAAATTGTTTGGGTCGGCGGATTTGCCGTGGGTCGGTCGAAAACTGCAAACAAACAATATTTTAATTTAGGCCTTACCAAGTTTGTTCAAATGTGAACCTGGGGTCAAATTTGGCCCTGCCCCAGGGGTAGCCATTAGAGTGATACAGTCCCTTCTTCGGCCTCTTGTTTTAATTTTAAACTCACCATAATTAATTGCCATCATGTATTGACGTGCAGAGCACAGGTTTCATAACTCTGACGTTCAGTTTTGTGTAGTTATGCGCTATTTAATACTAAGACAAAAATCTCCCTTATTAGTATTTATTAGCTCATCTGTTTTGAAAAAACGATATGAGATTTTCATATTGTCATACGGTCCACTTTTTTCAGTAACTCTTACAGCTAAAGCTTTGAAACATTGCATAGTTGTTCCATATCATAACATCATGCAGCAAATCAAGTTTCATAACTCTGTTGTGCATTTTGCAAATGTTATGCCCCTTTTTGAACTTAGAATTTTGTTAGATTTTGTGTTAAGGTCCACTTTTTTAAGTAACTATTACAGTTACAGCTTTGAAACTTTGCATAGTTGTTCTACATCATAAATCACCTTCATAACTCTTTTGTGAATCAGGCGGTGCTCTTGTTTTATACTTGCATACAATTTATGTTTCGGCCACTAATAAGGACCATCTAGGGGTGTTCATCAGACTTATATTTCTTTTTAATTAACAAGCATATATAATTTTTACGTTTAATTAACAAGCTGTATAAAGCAACCACCTGTCTATAAAGAGTGGCTGTTATAGACAGGTTTTAATTATATGAAAAACCATGACAAGATCACTAGCTTGATGTCTCATAGGCTGAGGAGTTAACAACGTTGCGTTGTAAACCTTCTCACCTCTCACCACTGCCGGTTCAAATCCCACTGGGAGCTCGACTTGTAAGTGAGAAAGTGTCGATTTTTACAGATGGCGGGAGCTGTACAGTACTGGTTCTACTCAGGAAAAGTGGGTGGTCTGCCTCCACCACAAAAAAACAAAAAAACGTCTTATATAACCTTACATGTGTTGAAAATGCCGTAAAACACCAAACAAACAAATTGATATTATATAAAAAATAACAAGAAGATACCTTGTGCAGTTTTGAAGATACCCTTCAGTGTGACTTTTTGACGAACTTCAGCATAAATACAGTGAAGGAGAATACCTTTCTTTTACGTCATGGGTGTGTAGATATAGCAACACATTTTATGATTAGGACACTCATGTTGTTGTTTTGATATCTATGTTCCTTCGATGAACAATGGATTAAAAATGAATTTAAAACTATTAATACTTTAAATGTAAATTTTTCTCCTTATAAAGAAATTAAACAGGTTTATGGCCACGTTTCACAAGCTTGAATTTGGTACTAAACCACTCTCAATTGGTTTAGGTGCATGTCCACTGGCCTTTCTAAGGCCATGGTTTAAGGAGTTTAAAGATAAATTCAACTGAGGCATGAGGCTGTAAATATACATTAAATATACATTGGTATGTATGTGCCTCTACAACATTGTACATACAATGATGCATTGGAATTGAGTAATGTCTCCTCAAAACAATATCAGCGGTTATTTCTCATGCCAACCCAGAGAAAAAAGGATACATTAACCTTGCCCTACTCTTACTATCAAATAGATCCCTATGGCTCTTAACATTATGTTCGTAGGGTAGACATTGATATGCGGGATGGCCTGGTTTGCAGCCCCATTTGATAGACGAGGCTAAGGAAGTGCCTTGCCTAAGGACAAACCATGAAGAAACCCATCAATGAACATTATCAATGGAGACACATATTAGGTAGAGGTTAGGTACTAGATATACTTGTTTTACAAGCAAAATAATAGATAATGTACGTGGTCTAGTAAGTAACAAAACTTCAAACTGCAAGACAAAACTGACACTTAGTATATACATGTATATAACAAATTTGGACATGTATTACACATTTACCTTTCATGTCTCTCAGGTATTTCTGTTCAGACTCTGTCTCTGTCAGTTGTCTCCCTTTGTTAATCTGTTCAATTTGTTCTCTCCCCTCTTTGTGAATGTCTTTTACTGCTTCTTCTTTATCTTTGAGTATCTTCTGCCTCTCCTTTTCGATTTGTTCAATTTGATCTTTGCTTTTCGTTTCAATACTTGTAATTAAATTCTGGCCCACTTTATTTATATTTTCAATTTCATCTTTGCCTTGTGCTTTAATATTTGTTACAGCTTTTTGGCCCTCTTTATCTATGTGTTCTCTTTCTTCTTTGCTTTTTGCCTCTACAACCATTACAGCTTTTTGGCCCGTTTTGTCTATGTTTTCTCTTTCTTGTTTGCTTTTTATCTCTACACTCATTACTGCTTTTTGGCCCTCTTTATCTAGGTGTTCTCTTTCTTTTTTGCTTTTTGCCTCTACACTCATTACTGCTTTTTGGCCCTCTTTAACTATGTGTTCTCTTTCTTCTTTGCTTTTTGCCTCTACACTCATTACTGCTTTTTGGCCCTCTTTAACTATGTGTTCTCTTTCTTCTTTGCTTTTTGCCTCTACACTCATTACTGCTTGTTGCCCCTCAACTCTGATCTGTTCAGTTTGCTCTTTGCCCTCTTTGTGAATGTTTTTTACTGCTTCTTGTCTTTTCTGTTCTATTGCCTTGATTGCCTCAGCCCGTAGTTTTGTTTCATCTTCCTCAGACACAGTCAGTGACCCAGTTTTGATCTTAAAAGTAAATATATTCACAGTCATATTAATAGTTATAATTCTATATCTTATCTGTGACAACTTGGCCTTGGCGTCTATGGCACATTGATCTGTAGATATTGGACAGTAGTTATAATTCTATATCTCACCTGTGACAACTTGGCCTTGGTGTCTATGGTATGTTGATCTGTAGATATTGGACAGTAGTTATAATTCTATATCTCACCTGTGACAACTTTCCCTTGGCGTCAGTATGGCATGTTGATTTGTAGATATTGGACAGTAGTTATAATTCCACATCTCATCTGTGACAACTTGGCCTTGGTGTCTATGGTATGTTGATCTGTAGATATTGGACAGTAGTTATAATTCTATATCTCACCTGTGACAACTTGGCCTTGGTGTCTATGGTATGTGGATCTGTAGATATTGGACAGTAGTTATAATTCTATATCTCACCTGTGACAACTTGGCCTTCGTGTCTATGGCATGTTGATCTGTAGATATTGGACAGTAGTTATAATTCTATATCTCACCTGTGACAACTTGGCCTTGGTGTCTATGGCATGTTGATCTGTAGATATTGGACAGTAGTTATTATTCTATATCTCACCTGTGACAACTTGGCCTTGGTGTCTATGGTATGTGGATCTGTAGATATTGGACAGTAGTTATTATTCTATATCTCACCTGTGACAACTTGGCCTTGGTGTCTATGGTATGTGGATCTGTAGATATTGGACAGTAGTTATAATTCCACATCTCACCTGTGACAACTTGCCCTTGGCGTCTGTGGCATGTTGATCTGTAGATATTGGACAGTAGTTATTATTCTATATCTCACCTGTGATAACTTGAAGTTGGCGTCTATCGCATGTTGATCTTTATATATTGGGCATTAGTTATAATTGTATATCTCACCTGAGACAACAACTTGAACTTGGCATCTATGGCATGTTGAGCTGTTAGATAATGGCCAGTAGTTATAATTCTATATCTCACCTGTAACAACTTGACAATGGCATCAACTGCTTGCTTGTCTGTAGCCAGAGTGTGTGCATCGGACAAGAGTTGGATCATGATGTCAATGTAGGATATCAAGTCTTGGTCTGAGACTTTGAACGTGGATGTATGCAAGATGATATTTCTTGTTTTCCGTGCCTAGTAAATAAAAAATGAGTGAGTGAGTGGGTGAGTGAGTGGATTTGTGGGTGGGTGGGTTATTGAGCGCTCGGGTGGGCGGGCGAGCGAGCGAGCGAGTGAGTGAACTTAATATTTGTTCATTATATATATATATATAACAGATAGAATACAAATGGCTAGTCATATATCAGATGTGCGACGGATGATGTCATTTATGGTTTAGAAAGACGATTATTCTAACATGACCTCCGCAGTCTTTCATATACACAAAGAAGAGAGACAGCTGTATGTTATTCTATGATAAAATACAGCTGTTTCATTAATTCCTCGCGTATATTTCATCCGTTGGAAGCGCCACGTTACATGACGTCACTTGGTAAATATACATCACGAAGACAAACTCAACAGTAATTTTAATGAAATGTTAATTACAATAAATTTGCCATGCTCCAAAACTGTGTACCCCCCCACCCCCGATATAAACCCATCATATGCATCAGTACATATAACATTAATAAGCATCTTGAACAAGCTGAGAACGTTTGACGTCATACAGCGCAAGCTATATGACGTAAGCAATGACTTAATTGTTTGTCACGTGATGACTAGTGTATTGAAACGCAGAACTTTGCATACGGGGGCGCACATTGGAACAGCCTGTAAACATAGCAGCCTGATTACCTTGACCTCCGAGATAATATATAGTGCCCCAACAATAGCGTAAACGATGGGGTTATTGTTGTGTTAGAATCGAAATAATAAATACGTACCTGTGTTTTATCGGTGAATAAAATACAGTTAGGAGTTCGGATGCGTAGTAATTAAATCATGAGTGCGTTAGCACGAGTGATTTAATTACTTGCATCCGAACGACTAACTGTTGTTTAATTCACCGATAAAACACAGGTACGTATTTATTATTTTGATTCTTAAATGTCTTAATAAATGGCAGAAACCACCTGACAGAGAAAATGACTATAGTAGTAGAAAAAGAGTTGAATACGCATGTAACATAGCTTCCAAGTTACATCAAGGATACCACTGACTTTTTAAATAAAGTAAGCAACATTACTGTCCCACAAAACGCTCTTATGTTTTGTTTTGATGTCAAAGCACTCCGTACCAAGGGAGGAAGTACGCATATTTGTAGAACATAATAACAGAGTAGATTTGAGTATTCCTACTGAGGAATTATTCAGAATGATGGACATGGTGTTGCAACATAACAGTACTTCTTTTGCGGACAAACACTATATTCAGAAAGAAGGAACAGCAACTGGATCACATTATGGGTATGAATTATGCATCCACACACCTTGTTACTTGGGAGAACAAACTGATTGAATCTGCTGATAAGGTACAGTATGCATACTTTTGCTATGTAGATGATGTGTGGGGACAGTGGATGCACGGAGAGGATAACCTTATAAAGTTCCATACGTTAGCAAATAGTATTCATCCTAGAATACAAATAGAACTCCGCTACTCTGCTGATCAGCCAGAATGTTTTGACGGTCTAACTTCAGTAAAGGAAAACACGATCAAGACATACCTCTATACGAAACCCACGGACAAGCATCTGTATCTTCATAGCCAGTCAACGCACCCAGAATCCACAAAGCAAGCTATGGCATATGGCCTTGGGATTCGAGCCAAACGGATTTGTTCAGATGAAAGAAACTACAACATGCATAGGAAGACTATTATTGAGCAACTTCAGGAAAGGGGTTATGGCGGTCGGTTTGTTGAAAGCGAACTTGAAATGTAGATGCAAAACAAAGAGCTGACTTACTTGCATATGATGGAGAGAAAAGAGCAGATTCACATGTTCCTTTGGTAATTACATTTTCCAGAGCACTATGTGATGTAAGACGTATATTAAGAAAACATCTGCCAATTTTGCATATTTCTGACAGAATGAGAAAGATATTTCCAGAACCATCCATCCTGGCTTACAGAGGAAATACAAACCTGCGAGACATTCTGGTGCATTAAAAACACAACAGTCAGTTTTTCAAACAAACCATGTGGATGCAAACCATGTGGAAAGAATTGCACAGTATCTGGAGTTTGTTTATGTAGGAGAAACAGGGGTCAGGCTGTGCAAAAGGCAAGTGCTCAATCTGTCGAGGATTAGAACTGGATACAACGATCTGGTGGCAAACCACTTTAGAGCAGAAGATCACAACATTGCTGCCTTCCAGGTTAAGGGTCTCGAGAAACTTTACAGTGACGATATATACGGAAAACCATTGAGGCACTGTGGGAAAAGAAACTTCGAACATTTAAGCACATGGACTGAACGCAAAAGTGTGACATTAGAATTAGTTCCACAAGACACAACACCATTCCATCATTCCTGTGAACAACATTACGTCCCGTTTCCTTTAAATGAAAAATATATAATATATAACCAAGTTAATATTAGTTTAATATATATTTAGGGTCAAATAAGTATAATATCATCTAGTCACCGCATTGGACCTCTGTGGGTACTTTCTTTACTTAGCGTGTGCATACAAATCTATTTATCAACATACAGGGGTGTAAAATTCCACCCACTCGCTCCCCATGGTGAGTGGTACTGCCGTCCGTGCGAGGAAGAATTCAGATGTACCGAGTCCAACAGGACGAATGACGTTTTACAGTAAAAACAAAAATAAACGGATGTTTAAAAAATTTTGAGTAAGAAATCGACTGAAATAAGATTGAAATTAACCGAAATTGAGATTAGGAAGTGCTTGTCCGTTGCTAGGCAATTATGGTAGACTGAGTTTCATTGTGCTTCTTCGCGTTAAAGTCGATATACATATGCCACAATGAAGGTAAGTGGTAAGCAGCCTGAAGTTCAAGCCTGGTGTATTTGTTTACATTGACACCTGCTATCGCACGATATGGTAAAAGCAAACAGATATTTTTTTTTTTTCCCCAAAAAATTGGAGAAGACGATGACGAGAAACGAGAATCTGATAAGGCACATGCAGTTTGACAGGCTAATAAAAGAAAGTTCCAACAGAAGGAACATGACCAAAAATATCAAATAAAAGAGGTAACAGTCCTGAAATGAATATATAGTTTCGAATTCAATGTAACACGTTGTAAATTGCATTTAGGTAAGGGAAAGTGGAAAGTTGTTAAGGGCGAGTAGCTTTTTCCATCTACTAGTCCTACAGGGTGAGTGACTTTTAAAATAATTTTACACCCCTGACATACCTGGCAGAAAATGTTGGCTGGTAGAGAGAGATTGTCTGTGACCATATTTTGGAAGACTGTGAGGTTGACGACGACATTTACGAGCCCAGAAAAGTCTGTCTCTGCAGCAGACGACACAGCAGAGTACCCTGTGGCTGGCATGAAACACTTTGCAAACTCCCATGGATTTGTGCTCCATTGTTGGGCATCTGAGTTTTTCCAGGAGGGTCCTTTGAATCTGTGACTGTTAACAATTTCTCTTCGTATTTCATCGCAAATACCATTAGGACACTTCCAGCCCCTCGTTGTGATATTAGCAGTTGTACAACTTTGGCATAGAACCTTTGGAGCATGCCAGACTTTATTGAGGACATCCTGATGGAACTTGTTGACTCCATGTTTTATAAATTCCTCAATTCCCTCTCTGGTAAAGAGCAGTGAGAGCCCTGCCTTGACCCAGTTAGTGTAGAGGTGATCAGTCAGGGTCAGCTTGAGGGTTGCCATGGTTACTGAATGGATGCTTCTGTCACATTTATTTTTTGTATGATGAGCTGATGTCAAATTTAGTGGTATCTGAAAAAAGTAACAATAAAAATTGCATTACATATTTCAATGAAATCACACTTACTTGATTACTTAATATCAAAGCTATAATATAAATTGTATAAAGACAACTAACATGTCGCCAGTTGTCAATCATTTATCCATTTCAACCAGTCAAACCAGAACGATACCTCCGACAAACAACAGCACGTGTATAAAGCATGTGCAACTATGTTATATAAACTATTGTCAATATACTCCGACATCAACAATAGGGCGGAGATATCTCGGTACTGGCGACATGTCAATTGCAAAGTCACAGTAATATTCGCCTCCTCCTCATGAAGGTTGTTGAGATCGAGTGGTTAAAGGGAAATTGGCAAACTTGCTTTTAATTTTAAACTTATTTTAAGTATCTTAAGTAACGGATTTCCATAATGGGAAATAACTCCTTCAAAATCCAAATGTTTAAAACTACAGAGTCTCTATATCAATCGATTTCTTCTTTGTAGACGTTTCTTTATTTGTAACTTCATGTTCACCAGCTCATGTCGTAATTGGGTATTTAAGCGAGCAAATATATCGCAGGAAATCATTAACTGAATATGCATCGACCAGTGCACATTGTACCTATACACAGGTAACAGTAAATTTTACAGAAAAAAAAAGTGAGCCTCTTTCGGGGCTCGAACACACGACCTTTTGATTTCAAGCGCTCTACCATTTATTAAGAAGCAAAATAACTTAACATATTTGAACGCAACTCATTTATACCCAAATAATGCAGACTGTCATGGCATGTATCTGCTATGTATGGTGTTTATTTCTACCTAAATAATGAAGACTGTCATGGCATGTATCTGCTATGTATGGTGTTTATTTCTACCTAAATAATGCAGACTGTCATGGCATGTATCTGCTATGTATGGTGTTTATTTCTACCTAAATAATGCAGACTGTCATGGCATGTATCTGCTATGTATGGTGGTTATTTCTACCTAAATAATGCAGACTGTCATGACATGTATCTTTTATGTATGGTGGTTATTTCTACCTAAATAATGCAGCCTGTCATGGCATGTATCTGCTATGTATGGTGTTTATTTCTACTTAAATAATGCAGACTGTCATGGCATGTATCTTCTATGTATGGTGCTTATTTCTACCTAAATAATGCAAACTGTCATGGCATGTATCTGCTATGTATGGTGCTTATTTCTACCTAAATAATGCAGTCTGTCATGACATGTATCTGCTATGTATGGTGCTTATTTCTACCTAAATAATGCAGTCTGTCATGACATGTATCTGCTATGTATGGTGCTTATTTCTACCTAAATAATGCAAACTGTCATGGCATGTATCTGCTATGTATGGTGTTTATTTCTACCTAAATAATGCAGCCTGTCATGGCATGTATCTGCTATGTATGGTGTTTATTTCTACCTAAATAATGCAGCCTGTCATGGCATGTATCTGCTATGTATGGTGTTTATTTCTACTTAAATAATGCAGACTGTCATGGCATGTATCTGCTATGTATGGTGGTTATTTCTACCTAAATAATGCAGACTGTCATGGCATGTATCTGCTATGTATGGTGGTTATTTCTACCTAAATAATGCAGCCTGTCATGGCATGTATCTGCTATGTATGGTGTTTATTTCTACTTCAATAATGCAGACTGTCATGGCATGTATCTTCTATGTATGGTGCTTATTTCTACCTAAATAATGCAGTCTGTCATGACATGTATCTGCTATGTATGGTGTTTATTTCTACCTAAATAATGCAGACTGTCATGGCATGTATCTACTATGTATGGTGCTTATTTCTACCTAAATAATGCAGTCTGTCATGACATGTATCTGCTATGTATGGTGGTTATTTCTACATAAATAATGCAAACTGTCATGGCATGTATCTGCTATGTATGGTGCTTATTTCTACCTAAATAATGCAGTCTGTCATGACATGTATCTGCTGTGTATGGTGCTTATTTCTACCTAAATAATGCAAACTGTCATGGCATGTATCTGCTATGTATGGTGTTTATTTCTACCTAAATAATGCAGACTCATGGCATGTATCTGCTATGTATGGTATTTATTTCTACCCAAATAATGCAGTCTGTCATGGCATGTATCTGCTATGTATGGTGTTTATTTCTACCTAAATAATGCAGACTGTCATGACATGTATCTGCTGTATGGTGTTTATTTCTACCTAAATAATGCAGACTCATGGCATGTATCTGCTATGTATGGTATTTATTTCTACCTAAATAATGCAGTCTGTCATGGCATGTATCTGCTATGTATGGTGTTTATTTCTATCTAAATAATGCAGACTGTCATGACCTACAATCTGCTATGTATGGTGTTTATTTATACATAAATAATGCAGCCTGTCATGACCTGTCATGACATGTGCCCCATGTGGTTCTCGGGGGCCCCCGTTTGGTCACGGGGCAACGAATAGAGCCACTGCAGATCCCTTTGGAGGGGTAGGCAGAGGGGTAGAATCCCCCCAAATTCATGTTCATTTTATCATTTTTTGTTCATGTTCATTAAAGGTCTTCATCATGATCCCTGCATTGTTTCAGGTGCCATCTCGCTCACATCAAAAGAGCAGTGGCAGAAAAGCAATAAACGTGGCTCCAGTGTAAATGGAGTTTCTATGATAGAATTTGCAGCAACTCTGCAGTTCAGGGTGATAAGGTTCTAGGCCCATTTTCCATATTTTATCTCGATGTACATAGAGGATGACCCTGGCATGTTCATGCCTGTTAGGCGCCATATAACCTTTCATATGTTGGTGCGCCTTAAAACCCAATTCAATTCAATTGTCATGACATGTATCTGCTATGTATGGTGTTTATTTCTACCTAAATAATGCAGTCTGTCATGGCATGTATCTGCTATGTATGGTGTTTATTTCTACCTAAATAATGCAGACTGTCATGGCATGTATCTGCTATGTATTGTGTTTATTTCTAGTATTGTGTTTATTTCTACCTAAATAATGCAGACTGTCATGACATGTATCTGCTATGTATGGTGTTTATTTCTACCTAAATAATGCAGACTGTCATGACAGGTATCTGCTATGTACAGTGTTTATTTCTACCTAAATAATGCAGACTGTCATGACATGTATCTGCTATGTATGGTGTTTATTTCTACCTAAATAATGCAGACTGTCATGACAGGTATCTGCTATGTACGGTGTTTATTTCTACCTAAATAATGCAGACTGTCATGGCATGTATCTGCTATGTATGGTGTTTGTTTCTACCTAAATAATGCAGACTGTCATGGCATGTATCTGCTATGTATGGTGTTTATTTCTACCTAAATAATGCAGACTGTCATGGCATGTATCTGCTATGTATTGTGTTTATTTCTACCTAAATAATGCAGACTGTCATGACAGTTATCTGCTATGTACGGTGTTTATTTCTACCTAAATAATGCAGACTGTCATGACATGTATCTGCTATGTATGGTGTTTATTTATACCTAAATAATGCAGCCTGTCATGACATATATCGGCTACATGTATGTATGGTGCTTATTTCACTCATTACATGTATCGGCTATGTATGGTGTTTATTTCTACCTAAATAATGCAGACTGTCATGACATGTATCTGCTATGCACAGTGTTTATTTATACCCAAATAATGCAGACTGTCATGGCATGTATCTGCTATGTATGGTGTTTATTTCTACCTAAATAATGCAGACTGTCATGGCATGTGTCTGCTATGTATGGTGTTTATTTATACCCAAATAATGCAGACTGTCATGGCATGTATCTGCTATGTATGGTGTTTATTTCTACCTAAATAATGCAGACTGTCATGGCATGTATCTGCTATGTATGGTGTTTATTTCTACCTAAATAATGCAGACTGTCATGGCATGTGTCTGCTATGTATTGTGTTTATTTATACCCAAATAATGCAGACTGTCATGGCATGTATCTGCTATGTATGGTGTTTATTTCTAACTAAATAATGCAGACTGTCATGGCATGTATCTGCTATGTATGGTGTTTATTTCTACCTAAATAATGCAGACTGTCATGACATGTATCTGCTATGCACAGTGTTTATTTATACCCAAATAATGCAGACTGTCATGGCATGTATTTGCTATGTATGGTGCTTATTTCTGTTGTGTTTTGTGTTAGATGTTATCAAAGAGAAACACATGTCTAACTCTACTGGTATAAGTCTACACAATATACACAATATTATATATACAGGCATGCATATCAAGTTACAACAGTGAGAGCAATGTTCTGCAGTAACATATGAGTACATGTATCTGGTATACACAATATCATAAAACACCCTTCTTAAATTCAGCACAGTGTCCAGTTGTTTATTGGTGTGAATGTCCTCTGGTACCATCACAGCAGATGTTGGTAAAATTCCTGGTGAATCACACTGTTAGTCCAAGATAAGTGTTGATAGCACTGATTGTTAATGTAAACACCATGGTCCTGGTGGTTACATGAGCCTCCAATTTTATGGTTAATGTCACAATAATTTCCTAATAATTGTCTATTGTTTATCAACATATAATTGCTAGACAATGGTTTACAGACAAACACATGAGATAATCTGGCATTTCACATGAACTCTATTATTCTTACATGGATTCTGTGACCTTAGGTTAACAATACGCCCATAGCTGTGTTTTGTATACATTTTGTGACTGCAGTACACCAACTGAGACAGAGGCGCTTCACTGGGGAATTCTGGGGGCATAGTCTAAAACATGGAATGGAATTGGAATGGAATGGAATGAGATTTTGATTTCAATCTCATTCCATTCCATTCCAAAGTTTCATTTCTTGTTATCATGGTTATAGGATAAAACAGAATGAATCTGGAAGAAAGTTGGAACAAAACGGAAACATGTGAAATATGTTTATTTTACGATACAGCATGGGAACAACACGGGAGCAACAAGCATGGGAACAACATTAATAAATCTGACATTTCCTAAATACAATTCTATCAAATAAAAGTATCCAAGGACAAATCTCACCCATACGAACCTCTAACCTGTTAACCCGCTAAGCAGGACTATAATAGTCTTTGTGACCATTGTAAACCCTAATCAGCCTGCGAGTAACTCGCATGCTGATCAGGGTTTACAATGTCTGACTAATGATCAGTCATTTCCCCTAAAACACCCCTTTGTCACATAAATAGAATGGTCTTAATTCAAAGAAAGAACAGTCCATTATATGTATGTAGCCGGTTAAGGGTTAAAATTATATTTGATGTGACAGTGTATTATTAGCTTAGCCCAGTTATATCAGCAGCCTCCACTCAATTTTATGTAAACAATATTAGGTATTATTCATATTTTATCTGATGTACATGGAAGATGAGCCTGGCATGTTCATGCCTGTTCATGCCATATAACCTTTTCATGTGTTGGTGCACCTTAAAACCCAATTCAATTCATATATGATGGGAGAAATGTAGCACATACAGGGTCAATGTATTTTAAAGGAACAGACAGCAATCTTGATTTATTTAGCAATAATTAAAATTAATTACTAGAATAGTTCAAAAGAAATTGTTTTGACCTACCAGTGACTGTTGATTATATAAAGCAAAAATAATAATAATATATTCACTGGGAATTGAGGCCCAACAAGGCACAATAGTTTATTGCAGGCATAATTATGCAGTAGACATGTACTTATACCTGCTTGCAAATTGAATATAATTTAACATTTTGAGTTTCCAGTTTTGTAGACCAAACTATTTCATCAACAATAATTAAATGCCACAGGTCATGGGATCTAGTTTAGTGCATATGTACTTATGCACATGAAACACATTTTGATGGTTTTACTCATATTTGGATTTATTATATACTTCCCAGTGAAAGAGTGGATTGTATGGTTAGAATAAACCTTATATTCTCATTGTTTATATTTTCACAGTGAGAATATAAGAACTTGTAAGTGAGAATATAAGAGCATATTCTCACTGCCGGAAAAAATGGAACTATTTTTTTCTACATTTGCTCAATTATAACAGTCATAATTTGTGTCAAAGTTTAGAACTATATTCTATGCGCACTAAATATATGTAAATCGCCTCACACGCTGGCGTTACTATATCTATCCGCGAATAAGTTAAAGGGGAACTCTCGGAACTAAACGTATTTTCTGGTTGAAACAGTTTGATAGTGTTGCATGATAAAAAGCACTCGTGAAAATATAAGTTTTCTCACTTCTCGATGAAAATAAATCCTATATTCGCTTCAAACCAACAGATATCCTAGTATGTATTTAGATTGACACCCATCATTCATTTAGAGGGCCTCGTCTCTTTAATATCTAAGGTATTATGGAACCATCTCAAGGATCCTTATTGCCAATTTATGAAGATAGACATTATACACAGTCCTCATCAGATTATGAGAAGAAGCAATTATGCAAGTTTAGTGATTTGCTGTAATGAATCACTCCTGTATGTATCTGAAATCTAGTCTATCTACACTGAAGTGATATGAAAACGCAACACGGGAATTTCCACTATATATTGTATGTACAATATGCTGCTTTTAATCGAATGGTACATGGCTACGTAAGACCTTTCCTTTTGGAAAAAATAATTAAACAACAAATAATACAGCAAATAGTATTCCTTCAATGTTTCATTATTCACAGAGTACGCGTTTGGCTCAATCATGTGAGCAAACTTAGGATGCAACATTTTGCAAACTATTTACGTTAAATACAGTACTGAACTAGCTCATTTCAAAGAGCTACTTCAACATTTATGAAGTTCTTGTTACAAAGTGTAGTGTGATTAAAACGTCTACAACATCACAGTTGTGTCCTTTCTCTAGTTAACTGCAACTTTCTTTTTAAAAAAACATCTTGGGATTTCTTTGGAATATTATAATGTGCAATTAAGTGTGCAGTATATACAATATATAGCGGAAATTCCCGTGTTGCGTTTTCATATCACTTGAGTGTATTTGAGGCAACCCAAATTCCTTTCTCTATCTGAGATTAAATAAGCCTTATAATAAAATATTGCATGTGTTTTCTTTTTGGAATATGATTTGACAATATTTTAATTGTCTGCAAATTAAGGTATTAACGATTTCAAATAAAGATTGAGATAGGGAAAGAAAGAATGGATGAATACAAAAAGATGGACATACAGACGGGCAGACATGCACATGTGGCATAATGTATAATGTCTATCACACAAACATGCACGTGCATACACACTGACAGACAGACACACACACACACACACACACAAACGCATGCACACGCGGGCTCACACACAAACACTGACACACGAACATGACACATAAACATATTAACAGAGACAACAACATGATCATAGCAATATTTGTTCACCTGCCTGTATTTATGACAAATGCTTATTCTAGTTAGCTCTACTGGGCAAGGGCAAGCAGAGCTTATGGGATGGCGAGTTGTCCGTCGTCCGTCCGTCGTTACTTTTTGTCTCGTTAAGACGATAGGGCCTTCATTTTTCATCCGATCTTTACCAAACTTTAACAGGTTGTTAATATCAATGAAAGCTCGGACAAGTTCGAAAAACCAGCCAGATCAGACTAGTAACAGCGGAGTTATGGCCCTTGATTTAGTTAAAAATCCTATATTTTGCCTCGTTAAGACGATTGGGGCTTCATTTTTCATCCGATCTTTACCAAACTTTACCAGATTGTTAATATCAATGAAAGCTCGGATAAGTTTGAAAACCAGCCAGATCGGACTAGTAACAGCGGAGTTATTGCCCTTGATTTAGTTAAAAATGCTATATTTTCCCTTGTTAAGACAATAGGGCTTTCATTTTTCATCCGATCTTTACCAAACTTAACGAGATTGTTAATATCAATGAAAGCTCAGAAAAATTTGTAAACCAGCCTGATTGGACCAGTAACAGCAAAGTTATTGCCCTTGATTTAGTTAAAATGCTATATTTTCCCTTGTTAAGACAATAGGGCTTTCATTTTTTATCCAATCTTTACCAAACTTTACCAGCTTGTTAATATTAATGAAAGCTCAGACAAGTTTGAAAACCAGCCAGATCGGACTAGTAACAGCAGAGTTATGACCCTTGATTTAGTTAAAATAGCTATATTTTGCCTCATTAACATGATAGGGCCTTCATTTTTCATCTTTACCAAACTCTACCAGATTGTTGTTATCAATGAAAGCTCGGACAAGTTTGAAAGCATATCGTCACCGTGTTCTCGTTGAACGATTTTGCAAAAGTTATGGCCCTTTAAAGGTTTTAATACCCAAACTTTGTCCGGACTAGATCTCCTGAACCCCTGGCCAGATTTAAACGAAACGTTTTATGGATGATCAGTTCCATGTCTAGTTGTGCATATCATCGCTTTGTTCCAGTTGAATGATTTTTTGGCGGAGTTATGGCCCATTAAAGGTTTTAATACACAAACTTTGTCCTGACTAGTTCTCTTGAACTCTGGATTTCCCCGAAACTTTGAGGGGATGATCAGTACCAAGGACAGTTTTGCATATCAGCATTATGTTCTGATTGACAGATATTTGGCAGATTTACAGCCCTTTAAAGGATTTTGATACACACATTTTCTGGGCTAGTTCTCCTGAACCCCTGGGTGGATTTTAACGAAATTTGACTGATGATCAATATCAAGCCTAGTTATGTATAATGATATTTGGCAGAGTTATTTTGGTCCTTTAAAGGTTTTTATACACAAACTTTTTCCAGACTAGTCTCTTCAGAACTCCTGGCCATGTTTCAACGAATCTTGGCAGGGATGATGAATACCAAGCTTAGTTGCGTCTACCATTGCCGTGTTCTGGTTGAATGATTTTTGGCACAGTCATAGTCCTTTTAAGGTTTTAATACACAAACTTTGTCCAGAATAATTCTCCTGATCCCCTGGCCGGATTGCAAAGAATCTTGGCAGGGATGATCAGTACCAAGCCTAGTTGCGCATTTCCTGGCCGTGTTCCAGTTGAATGAAATTTGGCAGAGTTATGGCCCCTTAAAGGTTTTAATACACTAACTTTTTACAGACTAGTTCTCCTGAACCTCCGGCCGCATTTCAACGAATCTTGGCAGGGATGATCAGTACCAAGCCTATTTGCTTTTTTCTTTGCCATGTTCCTGTTGAAGGATTTTTGACAGAATTATGGCCCTTTATACATAAGCTTTATCTTTAGCCACTAGAGCATCCACAGGCCTAGAAAAGAACACATGCAAACTAAAAACTTTTTTTTTTTCATTGAACTATTTTAGCACCCTACTGCCCGGAAGTACTTCCTGACTGGTCTGACACCATACCATGTGGGTGTTTCCCCCACTCCCCTGAGTACTGAATATGCTCTAATTTAGAGCTGAGTACTGAATACCCCTTCATTTTAGACCCGAGTACTGAATACTATTTAACATGGATAACACATGTACTGAATACTATTTTAACCCGGGCCGTGGGTACTGAATACTCTCTAAATTTGCCCTGAATACTGCATACCAAAAGGGGGGAAACAGCCCCATACCATCCTTACCAGCAGATAGTTAACATCTGCAAATATCCACAGCGCATATAGACTTATAAACAACACATCTGGGCATAGCCTCATGAAATGCTTACCCAGATTCTCCATCAGTGGTACCCAGGACCAGAAATTAAAAAGAAATATATAGTTAACTCAGTTGGAATTTGATCTCAGGACCCCTTGCAGGTGAAGCAGATGTTCTACTAGAAATGATACACATGCATGTCCCTAGTCCTACTACAGAAAGGATCTCTGATTGCTATGCAACCTTCTCTCTCTGGGACTGCCTCTAAATACGCCATTCACAGTTTCCATTACAAGCACCAATAGCACCAATAGCTTGGGCATTTTCCTTAGATTATGTGTGATTTATTATGCAATGGCCACTATGATATTGTTTATTCTACAGGAGAGGGACACACGCCATTTGCAGTTTCCATTACAAACAATAATATAAACTCGGGTATCTTTCTTAGATTATGTTTGATTTATTATGCAATGGCCACTATGATATTGTTTATTCTACAGGAGAGGGACACACGTCATTCACAGTTTCCATTACCATCAGCAGTGACACAGGCATTTCCCTCAGTACATCAAGTTCATAGAACATTGGTAAGGTTACTTTCATTCTTAAGGTTATCCATACAGAACACCATGCTCCATAAAAGGTTATCTGTGTGTCCATACAGAACACCATGGTCCATAAAAGGTTATCTATGTGATTATACAGAACACCATGCTCCATAAAAGGTTATCTGTGTGTCCATACAGAACACCATGGTCCATAAAGGTTATCTATGTGACTATACAGAACACCATGCTCCATAAAAGGTTATCCATACAGAACACCATGGTCCATAAAGGTTATCTATGTGATTATACAGAACACCATGCTCCATAAAAGGTTATCTGTGTGTCCATACAGAACACCATGGTCCATAAAGGTTATCTATGTGATTATACAGAACACCAAGCTCCATAAAAGGTTATCTATGTGACTATACAGAACACCATGCTCCATACAGGTTATCCATACAGAACACCATGCTCCATAAAAGGTTATCTATGTGACTATAAGAGAGGGAAAAGAATACACAGGAATCCAGGAACCTGCCCTACTCTTACCATGGAATAGATTCCTATGGTTCTTTAACATGCTCAGAGGATAGACTGGTACATCAGACCACACAGTATGTTTTAAATAAATGCTTGACAAATTCTTATCATAGTTAGCCCCACCTCCCCCCTTGACTGACCCCATTGCCAGTCTCAAATCCTTGATATGCCCCTGCTAGAAGCTTACTCTGTCATTCCACAGTGGCTATAACATGATCACATCTGTTATATATGAGTGATTATATGCATCTGTGTAATAGAGTTAAATGTAACAGGTTATATGTGCTATTGTTTCCACATGATGATATTAACTGTTTTATCTCAGTAGATATAATTTAGAACAAAATACAGTTTTATTTTCTATTTTGATAAGAGCAGAAGGCACGTAGAAGAAAATGCTGGGTACTTTAAAATGGGCATCATGCTGTATTCCCCCACCCCTACCCCATTCCCTCCGACTCTATCATATATTCATTATTGATATTTCATGATTTGATTGGTATTTTTTCCTGTATACAGGAGCAAGGAAAGAATGAGAATAAAATGGGGAAAAAGAAGAGCTTATTTGCTCAACAGTTTGAAACTCAGCCTCAACAGATTAGTGTCAGTGGAAGCTCACATGTACCCATGATGCAGCAGAAGTCACAAGGTCAACACGACCCAGGTTTGTTTATTACAGTGATTGCCCTGACTACTGTTCTGGAATATAACTAACATTTAACTATCATTGTAACAAAAACAACCTTTTTTTGATTTTGTCCTTCACTTCCTCTCGCACGGATGTAGTAAAACTGTAAAACTTGATGCAGAAACATAATATTCCATATAAATTTCATTAGTTCTTCACCAAATTTTGCATGAGCTAACTTACCATATCATTATAAACAGAAGTCTCATTATACCATATTTAATTACTGTGTAGTCAGGCCTAATGTTGAGAGTGTTATAGATGGAACAGGATATTATGTCATATTTAATTACTGTATTGGCAGACCTGGTGTTGGGAGTGTGTGACATAGTACAGGATATAGTATCATATTTAATTACTGTGTAGTCAGGCCTTATGTTGAGAGTGTTATAGATGGTACAGGATATTATACCATATTTAATTACTATGCTGGCAAGCCTGATGTTGCGAGTGTTATAGATGGTACAATATATTATATCATATTTAATTACTGTGTTGGCAGGCCTGATGTTGGAAGTGTTATAGATGGTACAATATATTATATCATATTTAATTACTGTGTTGGCAGACCTGATGTTGTGTGTGTTATAGATGGTACAGGATATTATGTCATATTTAATTACGGTGTTGGCAGGCCTGATGTTGGGTGTTATATTATACCATATTTAGTTAATGTTTTGGCATGCAGGATGTTCCAAGTATTATTGATGGTACTGGATATTATATCATATTTATTTACTGTTTAGGCAGTCACGATGTTCCAAGTATTATAGATGGTACAGGATATTATGTCCTATTTAATTACTGTGTTGGCAGACCTGATGCTGTGTGTGTTATAGATGGTACAGGATATTATGTCATATTTAATTACTGTGTTGGCAGACCTGATGCTGTGTGTGTTATAGATGGTACAGGATATTATTCCATATTTTTAAAATTACTGTTTAGGAATGCAGGATGTTCCAAGTATTATAGATGGTACGGGATATTAGATAATATTTAATTACTGTGTTGGCAGACCTGATGTTGGATGTTATATTATACCCTATTTAATTATTGTTCAGGCATGCAGGATGTTCCAAGTATTATAGATGGTACGGGATATTAGATAATATTTAATTACTGTGTTGGCAGGCCTGATGTTGGATATTATATTATACCATATTTAATTACTGTGTTGGCAGGCCTGATGTTGGATATTATATTATACCATATTTAATTACTGTGTTGGCAGGCCTGATGTTGGATATTATATTATACCATATTTAATTACTGTGTTGGCAGGCCTGATGTGGGGAGTGTTATAGATGGTCAGGGCACGAAAATTCCACTCGTCCGCTCGTATTGACGAGTGAAATTCGAATCCGGACGAGTGAAACACATGAATCGGTCGTCCGAGAGGACGAGTAACATTTCAGTAGAAAACAACAACAAATTAAATACTTTACTTCTTACATAGTATATTAAGCGATTAAATGCAGTAAATAGTCGCAACTCTGTTTTTTTCAGCGATAAAATGCAATTTAAGTCAACCGGATATTGGGAAATAGACGCATTCCGTTTTGGGACATTTTAAAATGCGGCTCCCGTTCTAATTTCACGGAGCGCGAACATTATGGTATTTGATGTTATACAAACAACACCTTCACGGGGGAAATCTTTAAGGGCACTAGTCAGCTTTTAGGTGACTGGGGCCAGGGCCTTCAGGCAGGGCAATTGCAAAATGTATGCTGTTTTCCTGTATTGGAGTTTAATTAAAAAAAATTAAGAGGAGAATTTTTCACAGGAAAAAGGGGAAATATATACCATGCCAGAGTAACTGTAATGGCCATGATCAGACTAGTGAACTATTGAATATGAATATGAATATGGATATAGTCATCTATAATACTATAAAGTTTCATAAATTTGAATGATATATATAAAGAAAAAAACAAAACATTATGATGTTTCCCTTTGTTCTAAATGATGGCAGCTGACTACTTTGACTTATGAACTTTTTCGATCAGAGCAGGATGAGTAAACATCCTATAAGGATGAGTAACATGTCAATGTCACTTGTCCTACAGGACGATTATACAGTAAAATATAATTTGTCCCTTGGATGGTACAGGATTTTATACCATATTTAATTACTGTTTAGGCATGCAGGATGTTCCAAGTATTATAGATGGTACAGGATATTATACCATATTTAATTACTGTGTTGGCAGGCCTGATGTTGGATGTTATATTATACCATATTTAATTACTGTGTTGGAAGGCCTGATGTTGTGTGTGTTATAGATGGTACAGGATATTATATCATATTTAATTACTGTGTTGGCAGGCCTGTTGTTGAGAGTGTTATAATTATATCATATTTAATTACTGTTTAGGCATGCAGGATGTTCCAAGTATTGTAGATGGTACAGGACTAAGTGCAACATTTGGTAAATCAGAGGCCCATAAAATACATGAGGAGAATATAACAAGGTTGTCACAAATGTCACCAGAAGAGGTGATGGAAGAACAAAGGAAACTTTTGGAAACAATTGGTACCTAAACCTGAACATTTCACATTTTATTGTCATTTTAGTACAACCACATTTTGTATAATACATTTTCTCAATAGAAACAATTGAAATTAGATTAATTTAAACAAACTTACAATCATTTTACCAAGTTTCATTGAAATGTTCCAATGACCTGTAGAAGTTGTAAATTATGACACAGGAACTTGATGCGTTGTGACACAGGTCAATGATCCCGTCAAATAAAATACAATGATGATTTTGGCAGAGTTCTTTCAAGGTCGTCTGTCATTGTAGGCGCTTCATATTTGTTTGGCATACATAACATCATGTCGACCTTTCAATTTTAATATATTTAAACATTGAATTTGATGTTTTGTTCTTTTTATGGGCTATTAACAACATTCGGCTAGTGCACTGCATGTTTTTTTATTGCAACTTATTATGCAGTTAGCTAACTGCTGGTAATGTCAAACGAATTAACTGCACCTTGTTTATTTTATCTCTGCCTCAGAAGTAAATGTTTTTCACTTGGAATTAAAATGCAACATGGCAAAGTGTTTCATTTAAGGGCAGTGCAGTAGACATTTAAATATAAATGGGTAAATGCCAAACTGTAAACAACTAATTATTCTGCATGACAACTTCTAAAGTATAACACCCACCCTCATTAAACTAAATAAGGAACTTGTTTAATATTTGTTGAGCCCGTTTATGGATCTCGACTAAGTGATCACAATATCCTCCGTCTGTATGTGTGTCAGTTCTTCTTTCCTGTATCCGATTTTCATTTCTTAATGCCTTCTTCGTTACTTGAGGATTTTCACCATATTCCACCAGAATGTTCATTATATAGATCCAACGTCACGTGCATATTTTCGGGGTCGCTGTGACTTACTTTCAGTGAAATATAGGTCATGTCCGGTCTCCGCTACAACATGCTTATCTTGCTTTATTCTTGAAGGATGTTCACCAAACTTCACCAGAATGTTCCTTATATGCATCAGACATCATATGCAAAATATGGGGTCGCTCTGACCTACTTTTGACTTAATATAGGTCACATCCGGTCTCCGCTACGACATGCATCCCCCACTGTTAATGACATTAATTTAACATCTCATGGGATTGACGTTGGTGTTGGTCAAATAAAAAATCTGGACCTTTATAACAGAGCTTGACATGTAGGTAATGGCTTTCTAGTGTGTTTATTTTTTCAGACCCCAAATTGATAGAATTTCTGAAAACCAGGAAAGCCGTTGAGAAGGATTTAGGGGCCACAGGTAGTTCCCTTATGGAGCAGGACCTATCCCAACCTGCCGTCAAACATACGTCTGACAAGCATGTGAAAGGTCAGTCTTTAACAATCAGCTTACAACTTGAACTTTTTATTGTATTCATGACGTCTGCATTATTTTCATCCAGCACTGAAGACCTGACATTTTTATTTCCTTAAACAAAACTGCATGGCTGATATTAATAGTGTCAAATTTGCTCAAACTCAGTACATCTCAGCAGTTATGTAAATATATGCAACATTAACTGTTATATGCACAGTAAAATTTACATGGTATGAGCCCCTGTTATAGCTTTAATATTCGAAGATAATATTTCTTTTGTGAGAATGTTCCTTCACTGGTGCCCTTTCAAATTTAAGTTTTTCATACAACCCATCATCCATGTTTGCCTTTTATACTAAATATACTAAACAAGTATTTTGCAAGCGTAAAATAGCTGCTGAGAGCAAATAGCATTATATCTGGTGGAAAATGTTGGGGAAAAATATATCAAGGGAGCTTTAAAATATGGAGAAAAAAATGTTGTTGTGGAGGCATAAGTGAGTTTTCAAGTCCAAGCCCCGAATGTTTTTTTTATTTTAAGACAAATTCTTCCTTATTCTTACCGTCAGAGTTTCTGACTTAACATTTTAATTCCCCATTCCTACTATCAGAGTTTCCTACTTAACATTTTAATTCCCCATTCCTACCATCAGAGTTTCCTACTTAACATTTTAATTCCCCATTTCTACCATCAGAGTTTCCTCAACATTTTATTTGCCCCATTCCTACCATCACAGTTTCCTACTCAACATTTAAATTTAATTCTCCCATTCCTACCATCAGAGTTTCCTACTGAACATTTTAATTCCCCCATTCCTACCATCAGAGTTTCCTAATTAACATTTTAATTCCCCCATTCCTACCATCAGAGTTTCCTAATTAACATTTTAATTCCCCCATTCCTACCATCACAGTTTCCTACTGAACATTTTAATCCCCCATTCCTACCATCACAGTTTCCTACTGAACATTTTAATCCCCCATTCCTACCATCAGAGTTTCCTACTGAACATTTTAATTCCCCCATTCCTACCATCAGAGTTTCCTAATTAACATTTTAATTCCCCCATTCCTACCATCAGAGTTTCCTACTGAACATTTGAATCCCCCATTCCTACCATCACAGTTTCCTACTGAACATTTTAAGACCTCACTTCAGGCTGTATAATAAGGTTGTTATGACATACATGGTCACCTTTGTAACACAGACAGCCAGCGCATACCCTCCTCAACCACTACCCCTCCTCCTCTCCCTCTCTACTAACCCCCTCCCCCATAATTCCTATACAACCCCACCCACTGAAAAATGTGTTCAGTGACATGCTAAATACTGTTACACTTGGTTTCCAATTAAAAAAAAACAAGACTCTTCTGTCAGTATATACTATGTATAGAGTGTGTATTTTTTTTCTCTCTACCAAGTTTTGAAGTATTCAGCATGTCAGTGAACACATGTTTAAGGGGGCTTGTAGAGAAAATATGGGGGAGTGGGGTAGTAGAGAGTGGAGAGATAGTGGTGCGGGAAGTGGGGTAGTAGAGAGTGGGAGGGGTAGTGGTGGGGGAGGGTATGCGCCGGCTGAGTCTAGTTGTGTTATTAAACTCTAGCTACGTTCTATGATCATAATGTGGGTGTCCCCACCCCCCACCCCACCCCCCCCCCCCCCCCACTCCTCCGAGTACTGAATACTCTTTAATTTAGAGCCAAGTACTGAATACTCCTTTATTTTAGACCCGAGTACTGAATAATATTTAATATGAAGAAATTCATAAAAATTAACCAGTTTGCTATTTATTTGTCTAATTTTACGAAGATGTGATATAAAAGGACATTTAAAACTGTATTAAAGGTTGTATCCCACTGTTTTGCTGTTTTGGGGTCAATCATGAAATCTAAATACGATGTCCTATAATTTTTGTGAATTTTTTTTTTACATAGAAAACATAGTTTGAAGACATGTATCTCTTTTTTATGCGTACTGAATACTAAATAATGTAATTTGCGGGTACTGGTACCCGGGCCGTGCGTACTGAATACTCTCTAAATTTGCCCTGAATACTGCATTCCAAAAGGGGGTGAAACAGCCCCCATAATGAAATGCTAGAAGTACAGATCAGCAGAGAACGAAGTCTAGTTGTGTTATTAAACTCTAGCTATGTTCTATGATCATAATAAACTGCTAGAAGTTCAGATCAGCAGAGAACTAAGTCTAGTTGTGTTATTGAACTCGAGCTATGTTCTATGATCATAATGAATTGTTAGAAGTACAGATCAGCAGAGAACTAAGTCTAGTTGTGTTATTACACTCTAGCTACATTCTGTGATCATAATGACATGCTAGAAGTACAGATCAGCAGAGAACTAAGTATAGTTGTGTTACTAAACTCTAGCTACGTTCTATGATCATAATGAACTGCTAGAAGTACAGATCAGCAGAGAACTAAGTATAGTTGTGTTATTACACTCTAGCTACATTATGTGATCATAATGAACTGCTAGAAGTACAGATCAGCAGAGAACTAAGTATAGTTGTGTTATTAAACTCTAGCTATGTTCGGCATTTTGCTTTTTGAAAACTTGTTTGACATGCATTCTAAAGCTATGACTTTTTTTGTGGCTTTTATTACAATTTTTCAAATTAAATGGATAACTGTGTTTTAGTGAGTGAATATCAAATATTACCTGGAAGAAGCTACCATGTGCAATTACAATTGTGTGTTACAAAAGTAATAAGAAATGAACTGTTCACTGCTACATTTGACTGGGTTACTATTTATTTTAACAGATATTGTTACTATTGTGTGTTACATGAAACACAGTCATTTAACCATGGGCAGTTATGAAATTTTTAACAGAGATAGCTGCATAAGAGACATTTCAAACAGCATCTGTCCAAATAAATACATTTATTATATACCTATGAATAATATATACATAGTACCTTCATTTTCTTACATTTGAATACAACAACCTGTATCACACTACAGGTTATCACTATGCTACTAAAGATAGAATCAGTATCACCATCTTACTAAAAATAGAACAGCGGTTTTTCCAATGATTCAAGCAAGTTTTACGCCACTATGCGCGATAACGTCAAGACAATGTTACCTCATACAAACAAAATAACTAGATCATTCCAATGAACACCAACACCTTAAAACTACATACATTTTCCCGCTGCAATTTATCCAGAAATAATATGCTATATTGAATGTGTATGCAATAGCAATGCAAATATGTCATATGTTAATGATGTGTAAGAGGTATATAATAAAAGGATCATTACTAGAGTAACGTGTTCTGAAAGTTTGTATCGCTCCGCCTCTCGTGTGATCCTTGATCTGGCATTTACCTACTCGAGGTGATACAAACTTCCAGAACACATTACTCTAGTAATAATCCTATTGTATTGCGCTAACACAAGAACGAAAACTCTTGATAATTTTTTGGAACACTGCAGCATGGCCTAGTGGTAGAGTGTCTGCCTCGCATTGCGGGAGGTCGTGCGTTCAGTCCCCGGCCAGGTCATACCAAAGACTTCATACTGTATTGTTAGGTCACATAATAATTGTTCACCTGTCTCATATTGTGTGGATGAATGTAACATGACAGACAGAGTTATGTCCCTTGTTTATTATTGGAGCTTTACCAAAGCAAGAATATCAACCCTTGTTTGATATGTTTTGGGAGCACTAACTATGGTAGATAGAGTCATTTTAAGGTCAATTATTGTTCACCATTGCAAGAATGAAAACTCTTGTTTGATGCTTTTTGGAAGAACTAAACATGACAGACAGAGTTAGATCACTTGAGCCAAGGTGCAAGGTGATCCTTTGGGATCTTCGTCCATCGTCTGTCATCCGTCCGTCTTTAGCCACTTCTTCAACCGACCTCAGAAACTGCTTGGTCATCGAGTTTGTTCAAATGATGTGCCTTGGGTTAAAAATGTCTGTCGCCCTGGGGTCCAAAGTTTGTAAGTAGAAATTTGCTAGTTTTACATGGACTTCTATTGGGAAAAACTTGGAAAAAAATCTTCTGAAACCACAAATCACAGAGCTCTCAAAATTCTACATGTACCATCAGCTTATGGTCCTCCACCACATTTTATAAAATGGTGACCTTAGGATCAAATCTGGCCCACCCCAGGGGTTAATATGAATTTACGAAAACCTTCAAAAAAATCTTCTCTAAAACTACATATGATGACATGTGATGGAAGTATAATATTTAGCATGGAGCTAGGCCTATGGTCTTATGGTCCTCAACCAAGTTTGTTCATATGGTGACATCGGGGTCAAATTTGGCTCTGCCCCGTGGCTCTGTTTTACACGGAGTTATAAAATGAAGGAAAATCTTCAAAAAATCGTCTTCTCTAAAACTACATGAGCTAGAGGTCCAGTATTTTGCATATACCATAAGCTTATGGTTAGTTTAGTTTAAACTTATTTATTTTACATCGATTGTAACGAAAGCTCTATGAACTTATTTGAATCACTCTTGATGTCTTCCTGGGTAGAACCAGTACTAAGCAATGCAGATAAAGTGTCTTGCTCAGGGACACAACGCATATGGCAATGGCGGGAATCGAACCCACGACTTTCGGATCATGGGTCCAACGCTCTACCACTAGACCACAGCGCTCCACGCTTATGGTTCTCTATAAGGTTTGTTCAACTCGAGATCATGGAGACACTATTGAGATCCCCACCATAGACCATGTATAAACTTACTGGGCATGAACAGATGGATACAGCCATCCAACCGGAATTGACCGTGGGGTCTATACCCACCCCTGGGGACATAACCCCTTTATCATAACTTAGAAACTGTTGAGGTCCCCACCTTATAACCATATATATACTTACTGGGCATGAATAGACGGATACAACCATCTAGCCTTCATCGGCCTTGACGGCTATCCCCACCCCTGGTGACATAACCCCTTTGTTATAATTTGGAAACTGTTGAGGTCCCCACCCTATAACCATATACACTAACTGGGCATGAATAGACGTATACAACCTTCCAGCCATCATTGGTCCTGGGGTCCATCCCCACACCTGGGGACATAGCCCCTGGGTCATAACTTGGAAACCGTTGAAATCCCCACCCTATAACTATATACACACTTACTGGGCATGAACACTTCAAGACGGACATGGGAATATGCGATGGTGTGCCATCGACTGCGTGATCGCATTCTGTTCTGAAATTATTAGTTTGTTTGACAATTTTTTCATATTTGCAAAGATCATTAGGTGAGCGATTCAGGGCATTCAATGCCATTTGTTTGGCCCTCTTGTTTAGAGTATGGAAGCTTTGTTTTTCAGTTGAATTCTACCATATTTGTAAAGGAAGGAAGTAGATCCAGCCATCATTGGCCCTGGGGTCCATCCCCACACCTGGAGTGATTTTCCCCCCTATACTTGAACAATAGTGGGGATTTTAAAAAAGCAGGGGGAAATAGGTGTAACACATGAATTGATAGTTTTATTGCAGCAGTGTAATTATATACTATATAGAATATCAGTATAGTATCAGGGTTCTGGAAATATGTTGAAAACCCACTTTTGTTATGAGCAAAGAAACAAGACAACAAAACGTTATTAAAAATATTCACTTGGCCCCCAATATCTGTAACTTTCCTATGCCTTTGTATTTGAACTAAAGGGAAATAGATGAAAGCAAGAGGCATGCACATGTTTTTCCCTCTGAATTGTTTAAGAACCAGTAGCAGTAAGCTTATTTATCAGAAGCGAAAGTTCAGAACTTGACGAAACGGTTTCGTGTTGTTTTTTGAAATCGCGAAAACCCATGACATGCTCATATCGCTAAGTTTTACAACTTATTTGTGAAGTATACGATTAATTAAAGACTATATCAATGAACACTAAATACCTCATAAAATTGCATTGATAAATGAGTGCTTTGAGTAAACGAAAAACAGAATGTCACGTGGGTCTGTCAGTCATTAATTTGACACATTAAATTTGAAAATTAAGACAGAGTTTTCTGTTTTTGATTGATTGGTCAAAGGTCCAAATGATGTTCAGAGATTATTTGGAAAACTTCCAGCTTGTGAGTTGGAAGATCACGGACATGATTGCCACGATTTCATTGGACGATCGATACACGTCTGACAGTCGTGTCAGGATACTGTGTTGTTTTAAAATGGTGTAAAATGCGCGTGCAGGTTTATTAGTTGTTTTTAGCTCGACTATTCGAAGAATAAGAGATATTATGTAATCACGTTGGCGTCCCACATCAAGGTTTGCGTGTAAGCTGTGTTTAAAAGTCTATGTCTTTTACATTTCTTGTCCTATCATGGCCATGGGTTTCCTTAAAGCATTATCTTAAGGGCTGCACAAGCAATTTTGGTACCTGTAACCCATGGGTTCACATGGAACCCAAATTCTGATTCTGAGTCTATTTCACATCACATTTTGCGTGTAAGCCGTGTTTACAGGTCTATATCTGTTACATTTCTTGTCCTAGCTCAACTAAATTTGGGATTTGGTTTCCTTATAGTATGTTGTAAAGGGTTGCGTAAGTACTTTTGTCTTCTGCTAATTTTGATGCCCCATAAAATGTGCTATAAAGGCAGATCAAGGTTTGCGTGTAAGCTGTTGTATATATCAATAATTTCGGTTAGGATTTCTTATAGCATTATGCATTTTTTTCATACTTCACCCATATTGGGGCATGGGTTCCCTCCTCCTCGCCTCCCCACCCCCACCACCCCATGCCCTTTTTTTAAATTTTATTTATTTGTTTTTTCTTATTTACATATTTCTGTGTTGTTTTGGTCAATTCTTCATCCACCCAACCCCCCCACCCCACCCCACCCCACCCCAAATCCTCCCCTTCCCCCTCTCAAACTCTAATTTCTTTTTTGTATACATATTTCAGTGTTGTTTTGGCCAACACATATAGCTATGTTGCCCCCACCTCCCCTAGCTGCCCCCTCCCACTAAAGAACTTAAGCTGTTGTATAGGCTGTATGGGCTCTGCTCCCGCTGTCGCCCCACTTCCCGCATATTTCTGTGTTGATTTGGTCAATTATTACACATATATGTTTGTTGTCCCAACCCTCCCCCCACTCGAAACTCAGATTTATTTAATTTATTTTTTTACATATTTCAGTGTTGTTTTGGTCAATTCTTACACCTATAGCTATGTTGTGTGTTAAATTATTTATTTTTAATTTGAACGCAATCATTTACATATAAAACAATTTAAATTAAATTCAGATACACAGAATGATGAAATATCAATAAAAGAAAAACTGAAAAGAGGCCACAGTAAAAAAATGCCAGATATCTCCTCCCTGCCCGAGTTGCCTTTCGACCACAAATTTCTGTAAAATGACAGCAATTTTGGATTAAAACTGGTAAAAATATAAAAAATTCACACCCTGCCCCAAATTTTACTATAATTTGTATGAGATTCAAACAATAATTTTATATTGGCCAGAGTTTCTATACCCGCCCAACCCCCCAACCACACCCCCACATTGTTTTAGCCTTGTTTTTTATGGTATATACTGGCTATATAATTTATTATTTTCTGAAAAATCGAATAGTTAAGCTGCGCTGTTCTCCGACAGCTCCTGTTTGAAATAATGACACTGATTAAGCTGCCTGGAGCGAGAATGAAAGTTGTTTGACCTTATTAACAATCTCACGCAGCGAAAAATAGCGGGCAGTTTTGTTCAATTAGCACATTCTGATAAGCCTAGTTTGCCACTTGATTTGGTCTATGTCACACACATATTTGTCACAGATTGATTTTTTTTCTACGTTTCTGTTTGTTCGCTCGACCAGCGTGCATTAGGTTTTAAAAAATCTTGATCTAGTAGAAAATGGCGTGAATCCAATCGCGCGTCCTAGAACAGCCACTGACATAGTGAGGGTAAATACATCTGTTATCTGATGTATACAGGGGATGTATGCAGGTGGTGTATACAGGTTGTGTATCCATCATACCTGTAAATGTGCTATAACATAGTGAGGGTAAATTCATCTGTTATCTGGTGTATACAGGTGGTGTATACAGGTGATGTATACAGGTGGTGTATACATGTGGTGTATACAGGTGATGTATACAGGTGGTGTATACAGGTGATGTATACAGGTGGTGTATACAGGTGATGTATACATGTGGTGTATCCGTCATACCTGTAGATGTGCTATAACATAGTGAGGGTAAATACATCTGTTATCTGATGTATACAAGTGATGTATGCAGGTGGAGCAAACAGGTATTGTATACATGTGGTGTATATAGGTGGTGTATCCATCATACCTGTAGATGAGCTATAACATAGTGAGGGTAAATTCATCTGTTATCTGATGTATACAGGTAATGTGGCCATTCCTGTAGATGTGAAGAAAGGATGGGTACACATGGACAAGGTTGAGTATGACAAACTGGAATGGATGAATGATCTACCATTGCCGTCAGCTGGTGAGAATAAGGTACTGGCATACTGCTCAGTTGTCAATATTTACATTCACTGATACTTTCTGTTGAAAAAAATGTTTAATTTCAAATAAACTTTAATTTTCATGTATGTGGGACTTCCACACTTGACTGCTCATGCATCCAATGTGACTTTATAGAAAATGGCTATGCAACTTCATTTTTCAAAGAGGTGCACACACTATACGCAAGAACTGCTCACACATTCGACGTGTCTCATATAAAATGGCTATTCTACTGGCTGAAATACACTGACAATACTAGTTGTCTCCGTTTCACATGTTTTATCATTATCAGGTATTGCTGATTCTATAGCAATGGGAAACTAATGTTTATATAAGAATTGTTATGTCTCCCCTAGGTGAGCGCTATAGGGCCATGATGGCCCTCTTGTTTATCATTATCATCTCCCAAGGCAGGTTTTTACTGATTCTATAGCAATGGGAAAATAATGTTTATTTAAGAATTGTTATGTCTCCCCCAGGTGAGCGCTGTAGGGCCATTATGGCCCTCTTGTTTATCATTATCATCTCCCAAGGCAGGGTATTGCTGATTCTATAGCAATGGGAAAATAATGTAAATATAAGAATTGTTATGTCTCCCCCAGGTGAGCGCCATTATGGCCCCCTTGTCTATCATTATCATCTCCCAAGGATTCTATAGCTATGGGAAAATAGTAAATATAAGAATTGTTTCGCTTTTTTTTGCATTTATGAGGTTTTAAACATGCTTTATGGAATTTGGCATTTCTTACCGTCATTTAAAACCTCATATGCTACAAAAATGGGAATCTATTCTTAATTAAATCTTCTTTTGAGGAAATAATAATAATGATACACACTTTATAAACAGCTAGTAATAAACAAATGAATGAAGTTTTGTGATAGTTTACATAGACTTCAGGATTTTATGTGAATACATCCATTACAGAAATATACACTTTTTTTAGCCAATTTACGGATCTCCATTTAGCGATCACAGTATCGTCCGTGTGTTTGTCTGTTAGTCTGTTAGTCTGTTTCATTTGTTTATATCTTCTTCGTTTCTTGCAGTATTTTTTCCAAAATTTACCAGAATGTTCCTTATGTACATCTTACATCATGTGCCAAATTTCAGGGTTGCTGTGACCTACTACATCGACTACAACATACCTATCTTACTCCTGTCTTACAGGATTTCCACTGTATTCCACGAAAATGTTCCTTATATGTATCTTACGTAATGTGCAAAATTTCAGTGTGCTGTGACCTACTTTGGATGTCACTTTTAGGTCACATCCAGTCTTGCTAGGGCATGCTCTTTTCTTGCTGGATTTTCACCAAACTCCACCCTAATGTTCTTAATATGCATCTAACATCATGTACAAACTTTCGGGTTGCTGTGACCTAATTTAGATTATTTAAATTAAAGACTAAATACACTTTATGTATGTCTCATGGGAATGACTGTGGTTTTGGTCAAATCAAAATATAGTCCAATCTACACTTCTTCATATAAGGCCTGACATGCAGGCTGTGGCTTTCTAGTTGAAAAGTAGTTACAACTATTTATGTTCATCCAAATTTGTGCCATTACCTGTCTTGACCATTCTTATACCACATAATGGAGATATTGTTTTGTAGACTGGTCAGCAAGCAAGATTTGACTTCAAGGGTAACCTACTTCAGGCTGATGCAGATATACCAGTCAATGTTGGTCTGCATCACCATGGTGATGAACCAGAGGTATGTCTTTTATTAAACCCTGTTAATACTTTATTGTAATACTAAGTTCCTCAGGCTTGTTCATGATGATTGATAATTTAAGTTTTTGATTCCTAAAATTACTCTTTCATTCCTCACATAGATAATTTTGAGTATGGTTTAATGTCTCCAATTGTTGTTACAAGTTATAACTTGTTGTTCTCTAAAAAAGCAAATAATCGAACTACACTCTTTCCCGACAGCTCTTGTATCTTGTACCAGGGTAAATCCTTTTCTTGAACTCACTCTGTGGATGAGAGTTCTCATTTATTCCTCACATAGATACTTCAGAGTATGGTTTAATCCACTTGTTGTTACAGAGAGCTGGTTACACCCTGCAGGAGTTATTCCAACTGTCTCGTAGTTCTAACACACAACAGAGGGTTCTAGCTCTGCAAACACTTGGGCAAGTTATTAAACAGGTGAGCCAATATGCAGTTAGTACTATGAAATGCTCCGACAAGTTATTAAACAGGTGAGGCAATATGCAGCTAGCTCTACAAACATTCAGGCAAGTTATTATACAGGTGAGCCATCATACAAAACAGGTGAGCTAATATGCAGTAACTACTACAAACACTCATGCAAGTTATTAAACAGGTGAGCCAATATGCAGCTAGCTCTACAAACACTCAGGCAAATTATTAAGCAGGTAAGCCAATATGCAGTTAGTGCTACAAACACTCAGGCAAGTTATTAAACAGGTGAGTCAATATGCAGTGCTCCCGCTACAAACACTTGGGCAAGTTATTAAACAGGTGAGCCAATATGCAGTTAGTGCAACAAACACTTGGACACGTTACTAAACAGTTGAGACAATATGCAGCTAGTGCTACAAACACTTAGACATGTTACTAAACAGGTGAGCCAATATGCAGCTAGTGCTACAAACACTCGGGTTAGTTATTAAACTGGTGATCCAATATGCAGTTAGTGATACAAACACTTGAGCAAGTTAATAAACAGGTGAGCCAATATGCAGCTAGTGCTACAAACACTCGGGTAAGTTATTAAACTGGTGATCCAATATGCAGTTAGTGATACAAACACTTGAGCAAGTTAATAAACAGGTGAGCCAATATGCAGCTAGTGCTACAAACATTCATGCAAGTTAATAAACAGGTGAGCCAATATGCAGTTGAATCAAATTTCAGATTTAACAAAAGTAAATTGGAACTTGTAGAGACAAAAATTGTTGCAAGGTTTTGCAATCTTCAACAAAAAATTTAACCTGTTGTGCCAAATTGGTGTGATAGGGGATTTTATGTTAAAGGATCAGTAGATGAACTAGAAGAATCTGGATGTTAAGCCAAATATAAATAAAACCATCATAATGTGTATAAATCATAAGTAGTATAAACTCATATGGCACTTTCATGCTGTAAAAAGTACTCGGATTATGATAGAAGTATTAACTTGTAAGAACCAATAAGTCAAACTGACAGCAACATTTAAATATCTAAAGTCGACATGTTCACTATTTCTAGATGTTTGATAAAAAGGGAGGTTATACTTTATTACAGTAATTGTGTATTTTGTTATGACAATGACTACTGATGCAGTACGTCAACAGATTTGCCAGTGACTGAGTATTTAATTATTGACAGGCGATTGAAGACATTATGACAATGACTATACACAATTTGCCAGTGACTGAGTATTTTATTATTGACAGGCGATTGAAGACATTATGACAATGACTATACACAATTTGCCAGTGACTATTTTATTATTGACAGGCAATTGAAGACATTATAACAATGAATGTACACAATTTGCCAGTGACTGAGTATTTTATTATTGACAGGCGATTGAAGACATTATGACAATGACTGTACACAATTTGCCAGTGATTATTTTATTATTGACAGGCAATTGAAGACATTATGACAATGACTATACACAATTTGCCAGTGATTATTTTATTATTGACAGGCGATTGAAGACATTATGACAATGACTATACACAATTTGCCAGTGAGTATTTTATTATTGACAGGCGATTGAAGACATTATGACAATGACTGTACACAATTTGCCAGTGACTGAGTATTTTATTATTGACAGGCGATTGAAGACATTATGACAATGACTATACACAATTTGCCAGTGACTATTTTATTATTGACATGCGATTGAAGACATTATGACAATGACTGTACACAATTTGCCAGTGACTGAGTATTTTATTATTGACAGGCAATTGAAGACAATATGACAATGACTACACAATTTGCCAGTGACGGAGTATTTTATTATTGACAGGCAATTGAAGACATTATGACAATGACTATACACAATTTGCCAGTGATTATTTTATTATTGACAGGCAATTGAAGACATTATGACAATGACTGTACACAATTTGCCAGTGATTATTTTATTATTGACAGGCGATTGAAGACATTATGACAATGACTATACACAATTTGCCAGTGAGTATTTTATTATTGACAGGCGATTGAAGACATTATGACAATGACTGTACACAATTTGCCAGTGACTGAGTATTTTATTATTGACAGGCGATTATAGACATTATGACAATGACTATACACAATTTGACAATGACTATTTTATTATTGACATGCGATTGAAGACATTATGACAATGACTGTACACAATTTGCCAGTGACTGAGTATTTTATTATTGACAGGCAATTGAAGACAATATGACAATGACTACACAATTTGCCAGTGACGGAGTATTTTATTATTGACAGGCGATTGAAGACATTATGACAATGACTATACACAATTTGCCAGTGATTATTTTATTATTGACAGGCAATTGAAGACATTATGACAATGACTACACAATTTGCCAGTGACTGAGTATTTTATTATTGACAGGCGATTGAAGACATTATGACAATGACTATACACAATTTGCCTTTGACTGAGTATTTTATTATTGACAGGCAATTGAAGACATTATGACAATGACTACACAATTTGCCAGTGACGGAGTATTTTATTATTGACGGGCAATTGAAGACATTATGACAATGACTATACACAATTTGCCAGTGAGTATTTTATTATTGACAGGCAATTGAAGACATTATGACAACGACTATACACAATTTGCCTTTGACTGAGTAATTTATTATTGACAGGCAATTGAAGACATTATGACAACGACTTTACACAATTTGCCTTTGACTGAGTATTTTATTATTGACAGGCAATTGAAGACATTATGACAACGACTGTACACAATTTGCCAGTGACCATTTTATTATTGACAGGCGATTGAAGACATTATTACAACGACTATACACAATTTGCCTTTGACTGAGTATTTTATTATTGACAGGCAATTGAAGACATTATGACAATGACTATACACAATTTGCCAGTGACTATTTTATTATTGACAGGCAATTGAAGACATTATGACAATGACTATACACAATTTGCCAGTGACTATTTTATTATTGACAGGCAATTGAAGACATTATAACAATGAATGTACACAATTTGCCAGTGACTGAGTATTTTATTATTGACAGGCAATTGAAGACATTATGACAATGACTATACACAATTTGCCAGTGACTATTTTATTATTGACAGGCAATTGAAGACATTATGACAATGACTGTACACAATTTGCCAGTGATTATTTTATTATTGACAGGCGATTGAAGACATTATGACAATGACTATACACAATTTGCCTTTGACTGAGTATTTTATTATTGACAGGCAATTGAAGACATTATGACAATGACTATACACAATTTGCCAGTGACTATTTTATTATTGACAGGCAATTGAAGACATTATGACAATGACTATACACAATTTGCCAGTGACTATTTTATTATTGACAGGCAATTGAAGACATTATGACAATGACTGTACACAATTTGCCAGTGATTATTTTATTATTGACAGGCGATTGAAGACATTATGACAATGACTATACACAATTTGCCTTTGACTGAGTATTTTATTATTGACAGGCAATTGAAGACATTATGACAATGACTATACACAATTTGCCAGTGACTATTTTATTATTGACAGGCAATTGAAGACATTATGACAATGACTATACACAATTTGCCAGTGACTATTTTATTATCGACAGGCAATTGAAGACATTATGACAATGACTGTACACAATTTGCCAGTGACTGAGTATTTTATTATTGACAGGCGATTGAAGACATTATGACAATGACTATACACAATTTGCCAGTGATTATTTTATTATTGACAGGCGATTGAAGACATTATGACAATGACAATACTGGTATAGTAAAATAAGATTTTAGTTCAAAACAATTTGCAAATGACTATGATTTTGTTTCCATTACTCATAGCAATCTTTTCTTATTTGAATATTTTGACTGTATTCCAGTCTTTGTCAGCTGTTTGATGCTCAATGATACAGGAGAGTAATGTACATCGGAGGCCTGGGGTTACCTTCAGTGTACAACACTCCTGTTAACATGTGACCAGACTAAATCACTTGACATGAGACTCAATCAACCGACGAAGACTGTGAAAAAAAGTAAGAAAAACTTGGTCTGAGTAAGGGGAAATAAAATCAATGGATCCAGAGTAAAAGATCAGCATATTTAGTACTATTTTTTGATTGACATGCAAAGGAGGGCCACCTGACACAACTGATCCAGACACCAATACTACAAGTGACTGAGTATTTTGTTATTGACACACAAGTTGTAAGTGATTGAATATTTTGTTATTGACACACAAGTTGTAAGTAACTGAGTATTTTGTTATTGACACACAAGTTGTAAGTGACTGAGTATTTTGTTATTGACACACAGGTTGTAAGTGACTGAGTATTTTGTTATTGGCACACAAGTTGTAAGTGACCGATTATTTTGTTACTGGCACACAAGTTGTAAGTAACTGAGTATTTTGTTATTGACACACAAGTTGTAAGTGACTGAGTATTTTGTTATTGACACACATGTTGTCAGTGACTGAGTATTTTGTTATTGACACACAAGTTGTGACTGAGTATTTTGTTACTGACACACAAGTTGTAAGTGACTTAATATATTGTTATTGACACACAAGTTGTAAGTGACTGAGTATTTTGTTATTGACACACAAGTTCTAATTATTTTGTTACTGACACACAAGTTGTAAGTGACTGAGTATTTTGTTATTGACACACAAGTTGTAAGTGACTGAGTATTTTGTTATTGTCACACAAGTTGTAAGTGACTGATTATTTTGTTACTGACATACAAGTTGTAAGTGACTGAGTATTTTGTTACCGACACACAAGTTGTAAGTGACTGAGTATTTTGTTACTGACACACAAGTTGTGACTGAGTATTTTGTTACCGACACACACATTCTAATTATTTTGTTAATGACAACAAGTTGTAAGTGACTGAGTATGTTGTTACTGACACACACTTGATAGGTGACTGATTATTTTACACAAGTTGTTAATGACTGAGTATTTTGTTACTGACACACAAGTTGTGACTGAGTATTTTGTTACCGACACACACATTCTAATTATTTTGTTAATGACAACATGTTGTAAGTGACAGAGTATGTTGTTACTGACACACAAGTTGTAAGTGACTGAGTATTTTGTTATTGTCACACAAGTTGTAAGTGACTGAGTATTTTGTTATTGACAGACACAAGTTGTAAGTGACATGAGTATTTTTTGATTGACACACAAGTCGTAAGTAACTGAGTATTTTTTGATTGACACACAAGTCGTAAGTGACTGAGTATTTTTTTATAGACACACAAGTCGTAAGTGACTGAGTATTTTTTGATTGACACACAAGTCATAAGTGACTGAGTATTTTTTGATTGACACACAAGTCGTAAGTGACTGAGTATTTTTTGATTGACACACAAGACGTAAATGACTGATTATTTTTTGATTGACACACAAGTCGTAAGTGACTGAGTATTTTTTGATTGACACACAAGGCGTAAATGACTGAGTATTTTTTTTATTGACACACAAGTTGTAAGTGACTGAGTATTTTTTGATTGACAGGCGAAGGAGGGCCACCTGACCCAGCTGATACAGACACCAATACTGCCCAGTATCCTTGACGCTGGTGTCATATTTCTTCTCAGATGGTCATTGGATGACAGTGTTTCTGCAGTCGTCATAGCAACTGTAGCAGCTCTCAATGCTCTACTTGTTAATCAGGCAGATGAGGTAATGCTTGTTGTCTGTCTGTCTGTCTGTCTGCTGTTTGTCTGTCCGTCCGTTCGTCGGTCTGTCCATATGTCCTTCTGTATTTCTGTTTTTCTGCCAATTTATTAGTCTTTATATATATTTCTTTGTCAATTTGTCTGTCTGTTCATCTGGCCGATCATCCCTTCCTTTGTCCATATCTCTTTCTGCATGTCTTGTCCGCTTGTCGCTCAAAAGCGCGTGGGTTTGCCGGGGTAAAATACAACCACTGCAATCTCACAAAAACACTGTCACATGCAGAGGGGTAGGACACCTCCCCCCGCATTTATATTCATTTTATCATTTTTTATCATGCTCATTCAAAGTCTTTATCATGACACCGTGTATGCAAACGTGGAAACATGGCTCATTCGTAAATGGAGTGTCTACTATAGAAATTGCAGCAACTCTGCAGTTCTGCAGGTAAGATGGTTCTAGGCCCATTCTCCATATTTTATCTTGATGTAAATGGAGAATGAGCCTTGCACATTCATTCCTGTTAGGCGTCTTATAACCTTTCTTGTGTTGATGCGCCTTAAAACCCAATTCAATGGTTTGTGTGTAATTCTGTATTATTTTTGCTCTGTTTAATTCATAGGAGTTTGTGTTTTTTTATGCTATTAACATGTTTAACTATATGCTCATCATATTAAACCAAATGAATGATTATTTCACACTCCAGCCACTCTGTGTCAGTCTTTTCTAACTTGTGATGATCCATCCTTTACTCTTCTTTGACTGAGTACACAACTCACTTAATGTTCTTGAGTCTCAAAAAAAAAAGTTTGAATTATAGATAGTTAACTAATTTTGTCCACTGTGTACTTACTTTTCCGATAGAATTCTCTGTTTTCTCAGCACTATAAAAATATCTTGCTATTTCACATCTGTCTAATTTGAATGTGCATTTCATGTTGTTCTTTCAGCTCACCTTAGATAAGGTATTTCACTGGCATCAGGGTCATAGAATTGCTTGTCAAGCTCCTGAAAAACATAAAAGTGTTGGAATCAAACTTCCAGATGTTCTAGATGAGAAACCAGAGCAGACTGATGCAGAAGTTGCAAAACAAGACCTTGTTCTGGTTTGTATGAACCTATAAAACAATCATATAATAAAACAAAAATATTGAACTATCTTCCATTAAATATGCTTGCTGTTTCAAAAGCCTAAATTGATTACCTTCTTCAATATTGCGGCTGTCCTGCTATCCATATTACAGAGTGGAGCATCCCTGTACCATGGACATATTTTCTAGTTTATTTATTATACCCCAGCTTTCACAAAGTGAAGTGGGGGCTATATAGTAATCACGTTGTCCGTAACATGCTGCCGTCGCATAATACATTGTTGTCGCGATGCATCCCGTCGCGTAACACATTTTTATTATTTGCATTCCTCAAACAGTTTCGAACGGGTTGTTTTCAAACTTCATTATACACATAACAACCGATGACCTTATGTTCCTCTGCATCACCCATTGTTGATTGCCCAATTTATTACATAATTATGGCCCTTTGTTTGACTTAAAATTTAAACTGGGGTATTTATTACCTTCAGTGATAGTTCTTGTTTCAAAAGTTTTATTTCACAATTAGAGTTAAAAAATACAGACAACTTAAAGGAGCTATCCTACCAACAACAGCCAAAGTTTACAAGATATTTACACCATTTATAAACCAACTGACGACGAGGTATATATGTATATAACTTACATATTTTGAGAATCCAAACACAATATAAACGGCTTTAACCAGCTTGGTCAAACCCCAAAACAGGATCTTTGTATTAAGAGTTACCAACTCGTATTCATTTTACTCATATTCAGTCACGGGTATTTTAAAGGGACACTGTCCGTAAGTAAGCTGATATTGAGCATAATCAAATAACTGTCTGACTTTTATTCAGTGAAATGTATACATGAAAACATGAGCATAGACTCAAATAAGTATGTAGTAATACATTCGTGAGTTTGAAAAAAAAAGTTTTAATTATTATTTGTAAATAATGTGGGACCCACTTTATTTACTTTTTGATGCTGATCACATGACTTCCATTAGCGCATTCGTTTTTCTACATAGTATGTATTGCGTAATATGTATGGCCCGCATAGCTCAGGTAGGAGCGACGTTGTCTATTACGCGCACAGTCTTATTACCCGTGAGTGTAATTTTAGTTTGGGCTGCTGGTTCAAACTCGCAAAGCGGTAGTTCTTTTCTTTTGTACCGCGATTGAATTCCGTCAAACAATCTTGCTTTTAATTAGTAAATATTCAATACTGTTAGTGTGTAATGTTTGTGAACATAATTAGTGTGCGTTTTATAAGCTAAAAGTTATGGGCATTGTTCCTTTAAGAACCAAAACAGGAAAAATCCTTCTAAATTCCATAGCTCTAATGCAGCACCGGTCACTCTAATGCAGCACCGATGCCTTTTGGACAGCATTTGTGTTAATTCGACTGTCTAAGCCCACAAACTTGTGTAAATTTCTTTGATTCAATGCAATTTTAAGTTTTGATGGCAACAAATGTGACAAGAAGCATTTTATCAATGAAAAATACCACTTTTGTTTACGTTTGCATGCACTTTTACTTCATGGACCGTCAACGCGAAACATAAATCTAAAAAACTACTGCACTTTCAGTTAGGATATTTGGTGTGGATTAAGACCTTTCACAGAAGGGTTGAACGACTGTCTTCGATTTTTGATTAAACACTTAGAAAAGAAATTATACGTAAATAAACTTGATAACATACCTTTTTACATCAAAAAGGGGCGCTCAACGGCAGCACCGGCTACTCTAACGGTGCAGACATCAGCACCATGATGTTTGGTAGGCGTGTACTATTTTATTATTTACTTGCACAGGTCCTAAGCAAAAAAAGAAGAGAATGTGTCTACTACCCAGGCTGAAGTATATACTACAGGTGTCATATTTTAATATTTACTTTCCCAGGCACTTGTAAGTAGAATGTGTCGACTACCCGGGCTGAAGTATATACTAGAGGTGTCAAATTTTAATATTTACTGGCACAGGTCCTTGTAAGCAGAATGTGTATACTACCCAGGCTGAAGTATAAACTACAGGTGTCATATTTCACTATTTCTGAAACCGGCCCTTGTAAGCAGAATGTTTCTATTACCCAGGCTGCAGTATATACTAGAGGTGTCAAATTTTAATATTTACTGGCACAGGTCCTTGTAAGCAGAATGGGTCTACTACCCAGACTGAAGTATATACTAGAGGTGTCAAATTTTAATATTTACTGGCACAGGTCCTTGTAAGCAGAATGTGTCTACTACCCAGGCTGAAGTATATACTACAGGTGTCATATTTCACTATTTCTGACACAGGCCCTTGTAAGCAGAATGGGTCTACTACCCAGACTGAAGTATATACTAGAGGTGTCATATTTTACTATTCACTGACACAGGTCCTTGTAAGCAGAATGTGTCTATGCCCAGGCTGCAGTATATACTACAGGTGTCATATTTTAATATTTACTGGCACAGGTCCTTGTAAGCAGAATGTGTCTACTACCCAGGCTGAAGTATATACTAGAGGTGTCATATTTTACTATTCACTGACACAGGTCCTTGTAAGCAGAACGTGTCTACTACCCAGGCTGCAATATATACTAACGGTGTCATATTTCAATATTCACTGACACAGGCCCTTGTAAGCAGAATGTGTCTACTACCCAGACTGAAGTATATACTACAGGTTTCATATTTTAATATTTACAGGCACATGTCCTTGTAAGCAGAATGTGTCTATGCCCAGACTGAAGTATATGTTACAGGTTTCTTATTTTACTATTCACTGACACAGGCCCTTGTAAGCAGAATGTGTCTACTACCCAGACTGAAGTTTATACTACCTGAGATGTCATATTTTAATATTTACTGGCACAGGTCCTTGTAAGCAGGAATATGTCTACTACCCAGGCTGAAGTATATACTACAGGTGTCATATTTCACTATTTCTGACACAGGCCTTGTAATTAGAATGTGTCTACTACCCAGACTGAAGTATATACTAGATGTGTCATATTTGACAATTTACTGATACAGGCCCTTGTAAGCAGAATGTGTCTACTACCCAGACTGAAGTATATACTACCTGAGGTGTCATATTTTACTATTTACTAAAACAGGCTCTTGTAAGCAGAATGTGTCTGCTACCCAGGCTGAAGTATATACTACAGGTGTCATATTTTAATATTTACTGACACAGGCCCTTGTAAGCAGAATGTGTCTGCTACCCAGACTGAAGTATATACTAGACGTGGTACGCCCGCCTGCTCCTACAGTCATATGTATTCTACAGATCCTCACCAGAGTGGCCAGACATTCCACACATATTGCATATGAGGTAACTATACACATTAAGTTGTCTTGTTATATAATTATCTATACATCCTTTCATATACTGTGACTTATCTATTTGTCTGTTTAGACTGTTCATCTTGTTTTATATCTCTCTGTTCATATTGTTATGCCCTCCAAGGGTATTATGAGAAGCCTGCCTGAATTGCCTATTCTTTGAGAGCATATCTGCAGATTTTTGCATAGTACTTGTTTATAGAGTTTCTTTACTGAAACAAAATCATATTCACCTGGGATAATAATATTCACCTGTGCTGATTTAAGTGAAATCAGCAATGGTGTGTTGTCTGTCATCTGGTCAGCCATCCATCTGTCTGTCCGTCATTAAGCTTTTTAGCTCACCTAAGCCAAAGGTCTTTGACCTCATGTTTATGAGTCCAGTCATGTAAATACAGTAAAACACTTCAAGGTATTTGTCCTCTTGTTTATGAGTCCAGTCTTGTACATACAGTAAAGCATTTCAAGGTATTTGTCCTCTTGTTGATGAGTCCAGTCATGTACATACAGTAAAGCACTTCAAAGTTTTTGTCCTCTTGCTGAGAACAAGTTTTGTTCATAACAACTCACATTTATTATTATAAATCAGGCAAAACATGGTGGGGGCTATACTGTTTTGGCCTGTTTTGTTCTGTCCATTTGTTTGTCCGTCTGTCGATTTTGCTCATATTCTCAAAAGGCTTTCACAAATTGCTTTCATATTTTATTTCTTGATTACTGAGGTAGTACAATAGCATTCATCATATTTCCGATCACCTGCTACAGCAAGGTCATGGTAACACGCATAGAAGTTATTTTACAGCATCAAATTTCCGATCACCTGCGACCACAAGGTCAAGGTAACACGCATAGAAGTTATTTTACAGCATCAAATTTCCGATCACCTGCGACCACAAGGTCAAGGTAACACGCATAGAAGTTATTTTACAGCATCATATTTCCGATCACCTGCGACCACAAGGTCAAGGTAACACAACTAGGAGTTATTTTGCAGCAACATTTTTGCTCATCTCACAATGCTTTCACAAATTATATTCATTTTATTTGTTGATTACTGAGGTCCTATAAAAACGTTCCATCATAATTCTGATCACCTGTGACCACAAAGTCAATGTCACAAGTTTTGCGTTTAGGTCTGCTTTCAGTGTAAAAAATAAATATAAATTATTCTCAAAGTGCTTTCACAAATTACTTCCATATTTTATAATATATATATGTTGATTACTAAGGTTGTACAAAAGCATAAAAATCATATTTCTGATTACCTGTGACCACAAGGTAAAGGTCACGCACTTGGAAGTTGCATTTAGCGGAGGCATTAGTTGGATGTCTGACATTGTTAGTTTTAAATGTATGTAAACAGAAGCAATCCAGTTTTTATAGCAGTTTGTTTTTCTTTCCATTGTTTCCAGGTGTTCAACTGTAAAGGATTGCTTGACCTTGTTGTACAAAACTTCTTACCAATGAGCTGGAGTCTAGAAGGTAAGAAATGGATAGGTAAACATAATAAATCACTTGTCTGGAGTTAGGAAATGCATGGATAATTGGGATAAATGCTTTGTCTGGAACAAGGAAATGCATGGCTAATTGGGATAAATCCCTTATCCTTATCTGGAACTAGGAAATGCATGGCTAATTGGGATAAATCCCTTGGAACTAGGAAATGAATTGGTAATCATAATACATCCCTTGTCTGGAACTAGGAAATGCATTTATAATCAGGATAAATCCCTTGTCTGGATCTAGGAAATGCATCAATTTGGTAATCATGTTAAATACCTTGCATGGAACTTGGAAATGTATGGGTACTTGGAATAAATCCCTTGTCTGGAACTAGTAAGTGCACAGGTAATCATAAAAAATCCCTTGTCTGGAACTAGGAAATGCATCGATAATAGGGATAAATCCCTTGTCTGGATCTAGGAAATGCATGGATAACAGGGATAAATCCCTTGTCTGGAACTAGGAAATGCATAGATAATAGGGATAAATACCTTGTCTGCAACTAGAAAATGCATGGATAACAGGGATAAATCCCTTGTCTGGAACTGGTAAATGCATGGATAACAGGGATAAATCCCTTGTCTGGAACTAGAAAATGCATGGATAACAGGGATAAATCCCTTCTCTGAAACTAGGAAATGCATGGATAACAGAGATAAATCCCTTGTCTGGAACTAGGAAATGCATTGGTAATCACGTTAAATCTCTTGCATGGATCTAGGATATGCATGGATATTCTAATGTGGATCCTCGGGGTATGCCACATGTTACATTTGGCAGTGGTCCTATTATGCATCCTTGGGGTATACCACATGTTATATATAGCAGTGGTCCTAGTGTGGATCATTAGGCTAAGCCACATGTTATATATAGCAGTGGTCCTAGTGTGGATCCTTGGGGTATACCACATGTTATATATAGCAGTGGTCCTAGTGTGGATCATTAGGGTATGCCACATATTATATATAGCAGTGGTCCTAGTGTGGATCCTTGGGGTATACCACATGTTATATATAGCAATGGTCCTAGTGTGGATCATTAGGGTATGCCACATGTTATATATAGCTGTGGTCCTAGTGTGGATCCTTGGGGTATACCACATGTTTTATATAGCAGTGGTCCTAGTGTTGATCCTTGGTGTGTGCCACATGTTATATATAGCAGTGGTCCTAGTGTTGATCCTTGGGATATACCACATGTTATATATAGCAGTGGTCCTAGTGTGGATCCTTGGGGTATGTCACATGTTATTTATAGCAGTGGTCCTAGTGTGGATCCTTGGGGAATGCCACATGTTATATATAGCATTGGTCCTAGTGTGGTTCCTTGGGGTATGCCACATGTTATATATAGCAGTGGCCCTAGTGTGCATCCTTTGGTTATGCCACATGTTATATACAACAGTGGTCCTATTATGCATCCTTGGGGTATGCCACATGTTATATATAGCAGTGGTCCTAGTGTGGGTCCTTGGGGTATGCCACATGTTATATATAGCAGTGGTCTTAGTGTGGATCCTTGGGGTATGCCACATGTTATATATAGCAGTGGTCCAAGTGTGGATCCTTGGGGTATACCACATGTTATATATAGCAGTGGTCCTAGTGTGGATCCTTGGGGTATGCCACATGTCATATATAGCAGTGATCCTAGTGTGGATCCTTGGGATATGCCACATGTCATATATAGCAGTGGTCCTAGTGTGGATCCTTGGGGTATACCACATGTTATATATAGCAGTGGTCCTAGTTTGGATCCTTGGGGTATATCACATGTTATATGTAGCAGTGGTCTTAGTGTGGATCCTTGAGGGTATGCGATCCTTTGAGTATACCACATGTTATATATAGCAGTGATCCTAGTGTGGATCCTTGGGGTATGCCACATGTTATATATATCAGTGGTCCTAGTGTGGATCATTGGGGTATACCACATGTTATATATAGCAGTGGTCCTAGTGTGGATCCTGGGGTATGCCACATGTTATTTATGACACCGGGCAGCACCGGACCATTGTATACAGTATACCACTATATATTACATGCTATGTTTCTGTCACCGGGCAGCCCTTGACCAGTGTATACGGTTTACCACTATATATTACATGCTATGTTTCTGTCACCGGGCAGCCCTTGACCAGTGTATACAGTATACCACTATATATTACATGCTATGTTTCTGTCACCGGGCAGCCCTTGACCAGTGTATACGGTTTACCACTATATATTACATGCTATGTTTCTGTCACCGGGCAGCCCTTGACCAGTGTATACAGTATACCACTATATATTACATGCTATGTTTCTGTCACCGGGCAGCCCTTGACCAGTGTATACAGTATACCACTATATATTACATGCTATGTTTCAGTCACCGGGCAGCCCTTGACCAATGTATACAGTATACCACTATATATTACATGCTATGTTTCTGTCACCGGGCAGCCCTTGACCAGTGTATACAGTATACCACTATATATTACATGCTATGTTTCAGTCACCGGGCAGCCCTTGACCAGTGTATACAGTATACCACTATATATTACATGCTATGTTTCTGTCACCGGGCAGCCCTTGACCAGTGTATACAGTATACCACTATATATTACATGCTATGTTTCAGTCACCGGGCAGCCCTTGACCAATGTATACAGTATACCACTATATATTACATGCTATGTTTCTGTCACCGGGCAGCCCTTGACCAGTGTATACAGTATACCACTATATATTACATGCTATGTTTCTGTCACTGGGCAGCCCTTGACCAGTGTATACAGTATACCACTATATATTACATGCTATGTTTCTGTCACCGGGCAGCCCTTGACCAGTGTATACAGTATACCACTATATATTACATGCTATGTTTCAGTCACCGGGCAGCCCTTGACCAATGTATACAGTATACCACTATATATTACATGCTATGTTTCTGTCACTGGGCAGCCCTTGACCAGTGTATACAGTATACCACTATATATTACATGCTATGTTTCTGTCACCGGGCAGCCCTTGACCAATGTATACAGTATACCACTATATATTACATGCTATTTTTCAGACACAGGGCAGCCCTTGACCAATGTATACGGTTTACCACTATCTGCAGCCATGAAGTTGATCCGCACCCTTTGTCAAGCAGGCAGGAATATCAGCGCTGTTTTGGTAATGGTGCTTTTTTTATAACTAATTAACTGTTGTACATGAGACCAAATTTAGCCTGGTGGGTGGAGTTCATGGATCTATGAGATGTATAACTGTGCTGAACAGTGCTTGTTCTAACTGTTGGCTTGATTACTTATTGAGATAATACATCTGGTTTATCAACTTATCATTAGTTCAAAACATGTTTGTAACATATTAATATGCATGAATCTTGTAAACTATTTTTAAATTTTGCTTCAGCATTTTTAAGGATCCATCAGAAAATAGTGACAGTAAAATTGATGGTACATCTTTGAAAGTTAAAAAAAATCACAGTACATTATTTTAATAATAATAAAAAATGCTAGAAATAAATAAATGGCACAGTTATTTTTTAGAAACAGATTTTAAGTAAAATATGTGCTAAAACCTTAACATATTTCAACAATTCACAGTTGTCAAAATACCAACTAGAAGGAAGGCTCATGAGATATTTGATTGGTGACACAAAGTAAGTGTTGCTTTTAAAAAGTGCATTTGTATCTTATAAATATATACACCAGAAACTTGATATAGAGCTATTGAAGTTTATTTTTGGGATAGTAGACACTTCAGGTCTCACACATCTTTCACTGCTCCTGTGCTAATTAACTGAGTAAGTTTAGATGTCTTGGGTCACAGACCTAATAACAATTAACCTAATTTATTAATATGTCTGTGATTGGGTATATAAGTGTCTATGACCTTTCATAGAGTGTCACAGATATATAATTGTTTGACCTTTCAATAATAACTGAGCTTCATTGGGTGTCAGTTCTATACATGTTTGACATTTCATAGGATGTCATAGGTCTATAGGTGTTTGAACTCAAAATACAGTGTCACAGGTCTATAAGTGATTGGCCTTTCATATTGCATCATATGTCTATACGTGTTTTGCCTTTCATAAAGTATCATAGGTCTATAAGTGTTTGACTTTTCTTGGGTGTCATAGGTCTTTAAGTGTTTGACCTTTCAAGAGTGTCATACTGGTCTATACGTATTTGACCTTTCATACAGTGTCAATGTTCTATAAGTGTGTGACCGTTCACAACACTTGTGATAAATAACTGAGCTTCATAGGGTGTCATAGGTCTATAAATGTTTGACCTTTCATATTATGTCATAGGTCTTTAAGTGTTTGACATTTCACAACACTGCGATAAATAACTGAGCTTCATTGCATGTCATGGGGAGGTTGACTCATTAATATAGCCCTCAGATGGAGGTTGGCTTTCATTGTGTCGCCTACATAGTATAGCAGACACTTAGGGATAATTCTGTCCGTTGTCCATCCATCGTCGTCCATAGCCGTCCATCATACTTTAACCTGCAACCTAACCTGGGCCATAACTTGAAATGTATTTGACCTATGTACATGAAACTTCACAAACATCTTCATCTTAACCCAAAGAATCCTGTTACACATGCCCAATAACTCTGACTTTCATTTGGCAGAGTTATGCCCCCTTTCATAAAACTTTGGTTTAAACATGTTTTATTTCACATGATTTTACAATGTAATATTTGTACACAACAGAAGAAAAAAGGTTTAGTCTAAGAATGAAAGTAAAACACTTTAACCTGCAGCATAACCAAGCTCATAACTGGCCATAACTTAAGAAGTATTTGACCTATGTTCATGAAACTTCACACACATATTAACCACATAGAATATTTGTTACACATGCCAATAACTCTGACTCATTTTAGCAGAGTTATGTCCTTTTTCATAAAACTTTAACCTGCAACCTAACCAAGCTCATAACTGGTCATAAGTATTTGACCTATGTTCATGGAACGTTTCACACACTTATTCATCTTAACCAAAGGAATGTCATTACACATGTCCAATAACTCTGACTTCCATTTTGTCAGAGTTATGCCCCTTATCATAAAACTTTAACCTACAGCTTAACCTAGCTCATAACGTGGCAAAATATTGACCTATGCTCATGAAACTTTATACAATTCTTCCTTATCAATTATCCAATGCAAATATATAAACTGCTCCATAATTCGTGAAGATTGCACCCCGTGTCTTCAAGCTTTATAGTGAGATTGTACTGGCTGAAATAAGCACACGGCAGGCGACACAAGTGTTCTGAGGAACACCCTTCTAGTTAACATAGCCCTCAGATTGAGGTTAACTTCCATTATTATAGCCCTCAGATGGATTGATTGACTTTCATTTGAGAGTGCCTTGAAGATTAATGTGTTTTATGTGTTTAGCCCTCAGATGGAGGTTAACAATTGCATGTACACATATACTGATAACTATTGTATTTGTAGAAGTCTACAGCTACCCGAGACAGAGGCCTATGGCCTACAGATAGAAAATCTGAATACCTGGAAAGTTTGTTTGTCATATGGCCTAGCTGATACAGTTTACATGTAAGTCGTGGATTATAAGACATACTGTAAGTCATATCTTAAAAGTCCGTCTGTAAGTCTCATGTTAAGTCATGTATTGTAAGTCATATCTTAAAAGTCTGCCTGTAAGTCTCATGTTAAGTCATGTATTGTAAGTCATATCTTAAAAGTCTGCATGTAAATCTCATATTAAGTCATGTATTGTAAGTCATATCTTGAAAGTCAACATTTGTCTTATATTATAAATTATATACTTTAAGTCAATGTTATAAGTGTTACTCTATTTCATGTTCTATAAGCGATATGTTGTAAGTTAATTTCCAAACCATGAATTATAATTCATGTACTATATTTATATATATATATATATCATAGGTAAGTTCACCTGTAAGTCAAGTACAGAAGTCATTTGTTGTAAAAAACAACGGAAAAAAACACTTAATAAGAGCACTTCCTTTGCAAGTTGCATAGTGCCCGGGTGCTACTATTAGGTGTAATACAGTATTTGGCATAGGTAATTTGGCTGATTAGTCTAATTTTCAACATATAGTTCTTGTTCTAGTTTCGGGAAGCCTAGGATGTTTTTGACATCTCGGGTTGATATTCTCTGGTTTATACTTACAGTGAGTTGTACCCAACAATTGTTGATCAGCTGAGAACAGTTCACACAATCATGGATAAGTCTGTACTGGAACAATCAAGAGTTACTGCCCTTGTATGTGCCCTTGAGATGGCTCTGTGTGTGGCTTCCTCCCCACGCACATCTGGAGCATTTAAGCATAGGTAGGTATATATATATATATATATATCAAGTTACCTGATTACCTATTTTATAAAAATATCGCTGTTTTCAGTGGTCAAATAATATCATAGTATGATAACATGATAACAATTAATATGATTTGAAAATAATATGATAACAAATACTGACAACACCAATCTACCAGACTCGAACATCAATCTACCAGACTCGAACATCAATCTACCAGACTCCAACATCAATCTACCAGAATCAGACATCAATCTACCAGACATAAACATCAGTCTACCAGACACAAACATCAATCTACCAGACACAAACATCTATATACCAGACTCGAACATCAATCTACCAGACTCGAACATCAATCTACCAGACTCCAACATCAATCTACCAGAATCAGACATCAATCTACAAGACATAAACATCAGTCTACCAGACACAAACATCAATCTACCAGACACAAACATCTATATACAAGACTCTTGCATCAATCTACCAGACACAAACGTCAATCTACCAGACTCCAACATCAATCTACCAGAATCAGACATCAATCTACCAGACATAAACATCAGTCTACCATACATAAACATCAAACATCTATATACCAGACTCTTACATCAATCCAGCAGACACAAACATCAATCTGTAAGACTCAAACATCAATCTACCAGACTCAAACATCAGTCAACCAGATTCAAAGATCAATCTACCAGACACAAACATCAATCTGTAAGACTCAAACATCAATATATCAGACTCAGAAATCTATCTACCAGACCCAAACATCAATCTGTCAGACACAAATATCAGTCTACCAGTCTCTAACATCAATCTACCAGACCCAAACATCGATCTACCAGACTCAGACATCAAACTACCACTCAAATATCAATCTACCAGACCCAAACATTAATCTACCAGACTCGAACATCAATCTACCACTAAAACTTCAATCTACTTGACTACGGCTTTTTTTTGGCCAAATTTATAGCCAATATTCGGTCATATTCCCAATCACCAAAAGTATATTTTTTTCCCAATTTCTGGACGAAAATTCCCAATCCAAATCTCAAAAAATAAACTAAAATCAAACAAAATCAATCTTTTCTCGGTACAAAAATATGTAGTATGAATCTACCGGAATATGTTTGTGTGTTCGGATATTTTCGTAATTTACCGTAGGCGTCAACTATCTGATCTTGTAGATAGTTGTTTTGTCGTTTTGAATAGGAAATACAATATTTACAAAGTGTCTGATCGATCCGGATTTCAATGATCATCATGATAAACAAAACAAAAGGGACATAATTTCAAGTATTACGTAAAGAAACATAAAAAAACAGAAGGGAAATCACAAATGATAGACTTATTATTCAAACAAGCCGCACTGTCGTCCCAGTCAGTCCCAGCACCCGACACAGAAACCTTGTCTAAAGTCAGTGCTACTGCTATTTGTAGTACAATTTCTGACCATAATTTCTGACCATGGTGAGTCTGAACCATTTAAAAAAACTGATTTGCTTAATATAAAGAATCGTGTTAATTCCATGCAATTATACCTGAAAAAGTATTTATTATTGAAATTTAGCTGTTATTTCCCCCAATTATGAGTAAAACACCGCTTTATAAATTCCCAATTCCAGGGGTATGGGTCAAGTTCCCAAAATCATGGAAAAAAGCCCTGCAGACACTAACATCAATGTAGCAGACTCAAACATCATTCTACCACACTCAGACATCAATCTACCAGACTCAAACATCAGTCAACCAGATTCAAACATCAGTCAACCAGATTCAAACATCAGTCAACCAGATTCAAACATCAATCTACCAGTCTCAAACATCAGTCAACCAGATTCAAACATCAGTCAACCAGATTCAACATCAGTCAACCAGATTCAAACATCAATCTACCAGACTCAAACATCAGTCATACAGATTCAAACATCAGTCAACCAGACTCAAACATCAGTCAGCCAGATTCAAACATCAATCTACCAGACACAAACATCAATCTACCAGACACAAACATCAGTCTACCAGACTCAAACATCAGTCAACCAGATTCAAACATCAATCTACCAGACACAAACATCAATCTACCAGACACAAACATCAATCTACCTCTCAAACATCAATCTAACAGACTCAAACATCAGTCAACCAGATTCAAACATCAATCTACCAGACATCAAACATCAGTCAACCAGATTCAAACCTCAATCTACCAGACACAAACATCAATCTACCAGACACAAACATCAGTCAACCAGATTCAAACATCAATCTACCAGACACAAACATCAGTCTACCAGACTTAAACTTCAGTCTACCACAAACAGAAATCTACCACAAATCAATATACCAGACAAAAACATCAATATACCACACTCAAACAGCTATCTGCCTGGCTCAAACTTTAATCTAACACAAACAAAAAACTACCACAAACATCAATCTTTCAGACTCTAACATCAATCTACCAGACTCAAACATTTATCTACTAGACACAAACATCAGTCTACCAGACTCAAACTTCAGTCTACCACAAACAGAAATCTACCACAAATCAATATACCAAACTAAAACATCAATATACCAGACTCGGACATCAGTCTACCAGACACAGACATCATACCAGACACAGACATCAGTCTACCAGACTCTAACATCAATCTACCAGTCACATACATCAATCTTCCACACTCAAACATCAATCTACCAGACACAAACATCAATATACCACTCAAACATCAACCTACCAGACTCAGACATCAGTCTAACAATCTCAGACATCAATCAACCAAACACAAATATCAGTCTACCAGACTCAGACATCAATCTACTAGTCACAAATATCAATCTACCAATCAAACATCAATCTATCCGACTCAGTCGCCAATATACCAGACACCCCCATTAATCTATCAGACTCGAACATCAATCTACCACTCAAACATCAATCTACCACACAAACATCGATCTACCAGACTCAACAACAATCTACCGGACTCAAACATCAATCTACCACTCAAACATCAGTCTACCACTCAAACATCAGTCTACCAGACTCAAACATCAATATACCAGACACAAACATTACTCTACCAGACACAAACAGCAATCTACCAGGCTCAGACATCATTCAATCTACCAGACTCAAACATTAATCTGCCAGATACAAACATCAATCTACCTGACTAAAAATCCTTTTTTTTAACCTACTTTCAGTCAAGATGGTACCAGTATGGAGGTGGAGAGGTCAGAGGACGTCGTCATGACAACACTCAACTGGAGTCACATGGCTGATCTCATTCAGCCAATCAAACTCCTTTTGAAGTCTCTTCTTAGTGAAATAGCAGCCAATTATCAAATAAAGGTATCAGCTCATCAGCGGTGGGATTTGCAAATCAAGAACGAATTTATTGATTATAATTTTACGCTAATTAATGTGCATTTGAAAAAGTAAACTAGTTAATAATAGTTCTTTAATTTTTGTTGCTTCTGTAATACATAAATATATTCCAATATGGCTGCTTCAGTTTCAAGTATTCCTAAACAAAGCAATGCCAAGTAAAACAGTTTGAAGTTCTCAGTACTTCTTTCTATGTTTTGGCACGTCATGACATTAAATGATACATTAATTTAAACCCTTTGGGAATATAATTTACTTTATTAGTTTTATATTTATGTTTAAAGTTGATGCAGTCCAAATTTATGATGGTTGAAGTAAATTTGTACATAGATGCTTATGTGGAGTAATTTTCTGTTCCACCGCGACATTATGTCCTCGTTTGTTTTACATATGTCATATAAAGTACTTTATTATTTGACTGAGCATTAATTCTCTTGTTTGTGCAGTATATATTTAGGGTAAATTTACTATTTCACCAAATGTTATTTCTCTTGTTTGTGCAGATTATATTTAGGGTCAATTTACTATTTCACCACAATTTTATTTCTCTTGTTTGTGCAGTATATATTTAGGGTAAATTTACTGTTTCACCACAATATTATTTTTCTTGTTTGTGCAGTATATATTTAGGGTAAATTTACTATTTCACCAAATGTTATTTCTCTTGTTTGTGCAGATTATATTTAGGGTCAATTTACTATTTCACCACAATATTATTTCTCTTGTTTGTGCAGTATATATTTAGGGTAAATTTACTGTTTCACCACAATATTATTTCTCTTGTTTGTGTAACATATATATAGGATAATTTACTATTTCAACACTATTTCATTATTTTCAAATATTAACATTATTTCTCTTGTTTGTTTTACAGAAGCCAAGTTTACAAGTACCATCTGCCTGTCTGAACTTTGTCACAACTTACTATGTACATTGTCAAAGCCAGGTACGTCACATGAATTATTTTGTAGCTGTAAAAGATTCTTTGCACAAATTGAAAATATTTGGCACTCAGCTGATACATTCTTAACAACTGTTAAAAGGACAGAACTCCTTGACCAGTGTCTGATAGAAACAAGAACTAAATGACGTGGTGTCTTGACCAGTGTCCTATAGACATTAGAGGTTAATATTCGGCCGTGATGGCACACCTAGTGCCATAATGGCACAGTGTGCCGATTCTGTGCCGATTATGGATTTTGAAAAAGGCCTGATAAAGATATTTTTCTACTAAAATGTGATACTATTTCTAGTAAGGTATGTCATAACAAGAACTAAATGACCTGCTGTCTTGACAGAGGTATGACCCTTGAATTATTTAAATATGCTATATTTTGCTTCGTTACATCTCCGTGGCACCTTCATTTTTCATCTGATCTTTCCCAACTTTGCCAGATTGTTGATATCAGTGAAAGCTCGGGACACCCACCCACATTAGCCATGTTAGACTAGAAACAGCAGAGCTGTGGTCCTTGTTGAATTATTTGATACATTTTTTTTTCATTTGATCTTTTAACAAATTCCATCAGAGTGTTTAAAGCTTTAATAATCAAGTTCAAGTAGAACGAATTCGACGACGCGCCATCGCAAATACCCAAGTTTTCTTCACACAGGTCAATTCCCTATAACCCTGTATTCATTTTACATGTAATTGTTTTGATTGTTCTTTGATACTCAGATCAGAAATAGTACTATTTATGCTTTTTTGTATACATGTATGACACCATAAATGAACAAAAAATGTTTAGGGTATTTGTGCATTGAAAACTTTTGACCCCTATCCCAGAGCCCCACTCTCGGAGCCAAATATAATGTTGCTCTTGCATGCTGTCATCATATGTTGAAGTCATACCCTAAGTTTGAATTCCGTTAAGCGGTTTAGGAGGAGATATGGTAACGAACGGATAGACGGAAAAATGGAGGCGATTTTAATATACCCTGTTTTATTTCAAAAACATGAACCAGCCAAATTTGAACAGAAACAGCAGAATTGTGGTTCTTGACTGAATGAAATTGCTGTTTTGCTTTATAACACTAGGTTATTCAATTTTCATCCAATCTTTACCAAATTTTTTCAGTATGTTCATTTCAATATGTGTTGAATCTATATGACTATGCTAGAAACACGTATCCTATACACAGATATACTGTATATACACATAAATACAATATACACATATGCCTGTCATGCATGATGCGCACATACTATATACACATATATACCATAGACACATATAGTATATACACCAATGAACTATATACAAACATAAACCATATACCATATATTATATTTTATTTTCCAGCTGTCAGGTGTGGAAACAATCAAGAGTCTAGAAGACATGGAGGAGATCTACATCACGTGCATGCAACACTGGAACTCGTTTGGTTTTCAGACCATCAGGTCTGCTCTGAGGTAAATAATTTTAAAGTTAAATTTAAGCCATGTTAGCTAGTAGAGCATCTGCAGACCCCTTTTGGACCTCTTGTTTAAATCATGTTTATGGAAAATATTGAAAATTTGAGCGTTAAAATTTAAGCATTGTATGTGAAAGAGTGAACACTGGGTGATTCAATTTTATAAAAGTTCAAAGTTCATTGATGTTGGCTTTAAAACCTTCATTTACTAAGTTCTAAATTTTGCTGGAATTTGTTTCAAATTATCAAAAATTGGTTGCCCATTATTTCAATATTTCCCAAGTAACCTGATACAATTTTATTTTATTAATAAATATCATTAAGAAAAAAAAGTACATGTTTTGGGTTTACAGAAAATCCACAGTTTTTCAAAAAATGAATGACCACATAAGAACATTTATTGCAGTCAGCAAACATGTTCTAAATGTTTTTATTCTATAATTTGTTGAACTGTAAGTACAGATGCAAGTTTCAGTCGTAGTTCTTAAGAAGTCAGTGTTCTTTAAAAGTGTATATATATGTTGTCCGGTTCTTTAAGCTGCGACCAGTAGGCATTCATTTTTTGTCTGAAATTATTGAATTTATGAATTTTAAATGAAAAGTTTACCATGTCTTTGTACAGGCCTGCCAAATCTCCGGATAATTCTCCAGATTTTTCTTTTGCTCTCCGGATCTCTGGATTTACGTGTACATCTCCCATCCAGTCTTACTTTAAAAAAATGTTCTTGATTTAAAAGCTATATTTTCACTGTTTATCAGATATTTCCTGCGTTGGCCCTGTTACACTCCCTCGTCGGCAATGCAAAGTAGAGTATTTACAAGTATCAAATCAATGGTGGGTCATCAGTGTAATGCACTGGCTGAATAGACAATTAACACCCAACAGAGAGTAATAAACCACGTCTTTGATCTCTGCACCTAAGGACATAATTAGTTTCTTCAGTGACAATATAACATTTGTTATAGCTGCAATATATCACTGACTTCTTTAATTGGTCCACCTGATTGAAATAGCAAGTATTAGGAAGCTAGCGACTCCTGCTATGTGGTATCACTATAACAGCTGCTACCGTGCAGCACAATGATTATAATTTGTTTTAGAGTTAAGAAGACTTTTTATTTGCATTTAGCATGTATCTGTGTAGAATAGTGTGTGCACTTCATGAAAAACAGCTGTCCAAATAAATGTCCGTCCATCCTTAAATCTTGTCTTGTCTTCGCAATAACTCAAGAACAGCTACCACTGCAAACTTGAAACTTGTCAGGAATGTTTGTGTCATGGTCTAGTTGTGCACCTCCCCTTTTGGGTAGATTCGCTTAAAAAATGTGGTTGCTATGGTAACAAAACTTGTAAAAAATTTAAAAAAAATGTTTGTCTTCTCGATAACTCAAGAACAGCTGGCACTACAAACTCAAAACTTGACAGAAATGTTTGTGTTTTGGCTTAGTTGTGCACCTCCCCTTTTGGGTAGATTTGCATAAGAAATGTGGTTGCCGCAGTAACAAAACTTGTAAAAAAAACAACTAAAAAATGTTTGTCTTTGCGATAACTCAAGAACGGCTGGCATTGCAAACTTAAAACTTGCGAGGCTTGTTTGTATCATGGTCATGTTGAAAGGGGGCATATATGTTTTTAAAAAATCTCTTGTTGCAAAGTCCTCCCTATAACACTTTCTGTGCATGTTGAAGTATGCCTATATATTATGTTCTATAACTATCAAATAATGCATAGGTGTTAATTTCAAAAATCATTTTAAATTGTCAGGATTTTATGTTAAAATGTTTTGGCAGGCCTGTTTGTATCATTTCAGAAAACAAATCACTTCATGAGTTTCAAGTGAAGTTATTTCAGCAAACACTTGAATTTATGAATGTCAAATGATGTGCTTACCATATCTTTGTATCATTTCAGCAAACATTCAAATATTCTAAACCCTGATGGGCAGAGGAATGCAGAATTGAGTAGTTGTCTCCCAGAGTATGGGAGCTCTTCAGCGAATGAAGATCAGTTTTTGCCAGTGGCTGGTACCAACTCACCATTTGGTTTCCTTTCTTCACTTCTCAGACTGGTGTACAATTTCTGTAGAATACACAAAGGACTGCTTTCTAAAGTAAGGGAAGATTTGATGCCTGTCAAGAACATGGATGTGTAAAAAATGTCATGTTGTTACAATATTAAATTAATGAGAAATAACATTTGTTTAAACCAATCCCTAGATCATTTTATCGCCATAAGCTATATTTTCCACTTTAAATTTGCAGGGTTGATCTGTAATTGAATCAACATCTAGCATTGACTTGTGGAGTGCGTGGTTCAGTGGTAGAACGCCGAACTTCAAATCAAAAGGTCGTGGGTTCGATCCTCGCCATGGCCATGTTATTTATCCTTGAGCAAGATAATTAATCCACATTGCTTAGTACTGGTTCTACCCAGGAAACCTGCACATAATCTTCGAAAGGGGTGTTGCAATATCAATAGATAGATATATTGACTAAACTTTAAGGTCATCTGCACAGTCTTTACTAGAAAATAAATGTATTTCTTAGAAATACCTGCGTTACTGTCCAAACAGTCATATCCAATTAACACCTTAATCTCTTGTCTTTAATGTGTATATACTTTGCTAACAGAAAAGCATTCACTGACATTACATTTTGTGTATATTTGTGATAATAAAGTCGTATGTAGTAATATACAAATACAATGCATTTAATACCACTCCAACAATTTGTTGCCCAATATACAGGACAGAAAGACATCATCTGTAGCGTATGTGCCTCCATCAGTCACTCTCCACTGTGAAGATATTCTTGCCTACCTGCGGAAGATTGCTCCCGGCACACCCAGTCATCTGTCCAGTAACTATGTCACAAAGTTTGAGAACCATCTACAGTACTATATCTTGAAATTGGCAAACATGTTCTATCAGGTAAGCATGAGAGTGGTTTAAATATAAAACGTTAATATGTATGGGGTACCGTGGTTTGGTTGTCGTCTGCTTGTAACCAAAAGGCGGGAAACATTACGCCTGCGACCTTGAGCATGTCAGTTACTCTTACTGCTTCATCTAACAGTATGAAATCAGTTTAAATAAAACAATTAAAGTATCTATGGGGGCCATGTTTTGCAGCAGTTTTCTTGCGCTAAATGTCATGGATTTGTAATCCTGCTAGAAAACATATATTATGCCTGTGATATTGAGGAAGTCGGTTACTCACACTGTTGCTACCAACAGCATGAAAAAAACAAAATATCTACATGGGCCATGTTTTAGTAGCAGTTTTCTTGCACTAAATGTCATGGATTTGTAATGCCTCTGGAAAACATACACACTATTATTATGCCTGTGACCTTGAGGAGGTCAGTTACTCACACTGTTTCTACTAAAAGCTTGAAATATGAAAGTATCTACATGGGCCATGTTTTAGTAGTAGGCTGCATGTAACCAAAACGCTGCAGCTTCATAGCGCCGCTGGAAAAAATATGTTTGTGACCTTGAGCAGGTCAATAACTCCCACTGTTTTATCCAACAGCATGAAAATGGTTTAAATAAAACAAAGTATCTATGGGGGACATGTTACGATAGTCGTCTGCTTGTAACCAAGGCTACGGATTCATAACTCTGCTGGAAAACATTACACTTGCGACCTTGAGGAAGTCAATTACTCCCATTGGTTCATCCAGCAGAAGAGGAGATTAACAGTGACTGTGTGGTCACGTGTTCTAAAGTATATACATATATGACACGTAAGAGGACAAGAGAACTAAAGGATGGTTGACCTTTTTACATAAGAAACGAAGCAAATGGGCATATAATGCCCCATAAAGCGACACTCTTGTTATAAAGAGACCTCTTGTTATATCTGTTTACAATGTTTACACTGTTTACACTGTTTACAGGTAAATGAGGAAGACATGGAACATGTGGACAGGACTGTGTTACACTGTGTAGCCTTGAACCTGCTGACCTGCCTTCACCATGGCGATGAACATCTGGTCCATGACCTCCTTTCTACTGTCATATTTTGCCCAGTCTACTGGCAGTAAGTGCACCTTTCTACTGTCATATTTTGCTGTCTACTGGCAGTAAGTACACCTTTCTACTGTCAAAATTAGCCCAATCTACTGCCAGTAAGTGCACCTTTCTACTGTCATATTTTGCCCAGTCTACTGGCTGTAAGTGCACCTTTCTACTGTCTTATTTTGCCCAGTCTACTGGCAGTAAGTGCACCTTTCTACTGTCTTATTTTGCCTAGTCTACTGGCAGTAAGTGCACCTTTCTACTGTCTTATTTTGCCCAGTCTACTGGCAGTAAGTGCACCTTTCTACTGTCTTATTTTGCCTAGTCTACTGGCAGTAAGTGCACCTTTCTACTGTCTTATTTTGCCCAGTCTACTGGCAGTAAGTGCACCTTTCTACTGCCTTATTTGGCCCAGTCTACTGGCAGTAAGTGCACCTTTCTACTGTCATATTTTGCCCAGTCTACTGGCAGTAAGTGCATGCTATTGATTTTTGTATGAATATTAATTCACATTATACCAAAGTATATTCATTCTTGTGAAAACACAAACAAGTCAGTTCTTGACTGAATTTTTAGATTGCATAAACCACAGATATATATTTGGTAACTTTATCTATTTGTTATGTTTATGTGTTGCTTGCGTAGTATGGCAGACACTTAGGGATCACTTTTGTCTGTCGACCATCGTCCGTCACACTTTAACCTGCAACCTAAGCTTGACCATAACTTGAAAATTATTTAACCTATGTTCATGGAACTTCACACATGTCTTCATCTTACCCAAAGAAATGATGTTACACATGTCCAATAACTCTGACATTCATTTCGACAGAGTTATTCCCCTTTTCATAATTATTAAACCTGCAACCTCAACTGGCTCATAACTAGGCAAAATATTGACTTATGTCAATAAAACTTCATACACTTTTTCATTATCAGTTATTCAATGCCATTGACATGCTCAATAACTCTTGACTTTCATTTTGGCAGAGTAATTGCCCTTTTCATAAAACTAACATGCAAACTAATCTAGCTCATACGTTGGCAAAATATTGACCTATGGGCACAACATTTTAGACAGTTCCTCCTTCTCAATTATACAGTGCAGATTTATGCTCCTTTTCATAAACTTTAATCATTTAAAAATTATTTGCTCCATAATTCATGAAGGATTGCAACCCCTGTTTCATAAACTTTACCCCCTGTCTACCAACATTATAGTGAGATTGTACTTGCTGCAGGAGCACAGAGAAGGTGACACAAGTGTTACATGAAACACCCTTCTAGTTAAAAACAATGAATTATGGCATCCCTTTGTCAAGGTGATCATCTTTATAATTGACAGCATGTCACAGTGTCAGCTGTTGTACTGTACTTCTATAGGGGAAACATGTATAATTGACAGTGTGTCACAGTGTCAGCTGTTGTAATGTACTTCTATAGGGGAAACATGTATAATTGACAGCATGTCACAGTGTCAGCTGTTGTAATGTACTGCTATAGGGGAAACATGTATAATTGACAGCATGTCACAGTGTCAGCTGTTGTAATGTACTGCTATAGGGGAAACATGTATAATTGACAGCATGTCACAGTGTCAGCTGTTGTACTGTACTGCTATAGGAGAAACATGTATAATTCACAGCATGCCACAGTGTCAGCTGGATTTCGCATGCTTGTACTTTCTATGCAGCTTACACTGTACAGCTATAGGGGAACATGTATTACTGACAACATGTCACTGACAGCTATAGGGGGAACATGCATCATTGACAACATGTCATGGTACAGCTGTAGGGTGAACATGTTTTATTGACAATGTGTCACTGTACAGCTGTATTGGGAACATGTATTATTGGCATGTCACTGTAGAGCTATAGAGGGAACATGCATTATTGACATCTCACTGTACATCTATAGGGGGAACATGTATTATTGACATGTCACTTACATCTATAGGGGGAACATGTATTATTGACAACATGTCACTGTACGGCTATAGTTGGAACATGTATTATTGACATGTCACTGTACAGCTGTAGGTGGAACATGTATTATTGACAGCATGTCACTGTACAGGTATAGAGAGAACATGTATTATTGAAATGTCACTGTACAGCTATAGGGGGAACATGTATTAATGACAACATGTCACTGTTCAGCTAAAGGGGGAACATGTATTATTCACAAGTCGCTGTACGGCTCTATGGGGAACTTGTATTATGGACAACATGTCACTGTACAGCTATAGGGGCACATGTATTATGGACAACATGTCACTGTATAGCTATAGGGGGAACATGTATTATTGACAACATGTCACTGTACAGCTTTATGGGGAACAAGTATTATTGACATGTCACTGTACAGCTATAGGAGGAACATATTTTATTGACATGTCACTGTACAGCTATAGGGGAACATGTATTATTGACATGTCACTCTACAGCTGTAGGGGGAACATGTATTATTGACATGTCATTGTACAGGTATAGAGGGAACATGTATTATTGATAACATGTCACTGTACAGCTATAGGGGGAACATCTATTATTGAAAGCATGCCACTGTACAGCTATATGGGGAACATGTATTATTGACATGTCACTGTACAGCTATAGGGGGAATGTGTGTTATTGACAACATGTCACTGTACAGCTATAGGGGGAACATGTATACTATTACTGACAACATGTCACTGTATAGTTGTAGGGAGAACATGTATTATTGACAACGTGTCACTGTACAGCTATAGGGGGAACATGTATACTGTTACTGATAACTGTCACTGTACAGCTGTAGGGGGAACATGGATTAAGCTGACCTTCATATGTTCTTTCAATGCAGCTTAACACTGTTCATGAGGGGAAACATGTATTTATTCAGATTTTTGGGGAAAAAAACACACCATGTAATGTTACAGTTTAAACATAAGTGTTTCTGTTGTAATATATAAGACAATACAGTCCAATACAAATTAAATATAAATATACAGCTTACAGGTGCTATTTAAGCATTTTCTGTTGCTTAATTTTTATTTATTTAATAGTTAATCTAAAAACAAGCTAATTATACTACAGATGGAGCCAAGAGGAGAAGGCATCATTGAAACTGAAGGAGCTGAAATTGTCCGTGTCTCCATCCACTCATTTAAGTTCAGCGACGAAATCTGATATAACATTCACAGCGGACCAGCTATGTAATGAGGCTCAGACCAACATGGCGGCCATTAGGGCCACCTATATGTCTGCACTTGGTCATAGTGAGAAACAGCTTATGGCATCAAGGTGAGTATCACAATAAAAAAATGCAGATTTTACTGAACGTTTAGGTCAAACTTCGAGAATTAGTATGTTATTTATTGTGGTATGATTTCTATTGTAATAATACTATAGGCAACTTGCAAAGGTATTTATATTTCCATTCAATATTACTCTTCTGATTTCTCTCTTTGTGAATTTGTGTCAGGGAGTAAGAAAGTATAACATAAGCAGAATGTTAGATTGAAAGTGTCTGGTGTTTTATTAAACTGAGATATAAACTTTCACACAAAGTGAAACATAGCGCTAAATATTGTTATTATATCTCGTATAAAATGCCCAGAGACAGCAATGTAAAATTTCTTAATTACTTAATTTTTGATCGTTGGTTCCACTACTCCGGCCAATAAAAGGCTCTGGGTATTGTTTAACCACTCATAGAATATGTTGTCTGCTTTTTAATTAAGTCTTTTGTCTGTTACTTGTGATACGCAGGCTTCATAAATGCTGCTGCCAACTAAATTCCATTTTGTTTATTTCGCTCTTTTGGGCATAGTATTTTGTTAGATACTGGGACCATACGCCGCTGGACATGGGGGAAGCAAAGAACTCTATGTCCACCGCCATATGCATGCCATCTTCGGGATGGTTAAAATTATGTACTATTGATTTTATGAATATTGAGTTCTGCTAAACCCGGGGCTAGAGGGCGTGAGCAGTAGCTAGCATATTTCAATACCGTTCATGAATAGTCTCAATCAAACCGAGACTGCAATATTTTGTATGTGTCATGTTTGGCCGTTCCAAAGGTCCACTCTCATACTCTTCAATTACTTTACTGATTTCAATAAACTGCCTCTCATTTTCTTAGTTAAGTTTTTTCCAATCTAATGATATAACTTTCATAGCAACTTTTTGGAAAAAAAAAGTTTTTGAAAGATAAACAACAATATCCGGCAAAGTGAAATATGTTCTGAAAATGAACCTTATGGTGGTCTGAGGGGATTTCGCTATAATAATGCCTCGGTTGATAATCATATCCTCAGGGTGAACATAAGCCCTCAGTAGTTTGCCATCCCTCAATGATTGGAAAATAGTCTCAACTACTAAATATAGAGACTGATATATAAAACAAATAAATATTATTAATATGAAGTCTCTGTCACTTCTTTTTGCAGGAGCCATTTCTTGCAGACGGCCATGACAACAGAGAGCTGTTTTACCTCCAATATTGGAGAGTGCTTGATGCCCCAAGACTGGATGTTCCTGCCTCTGATTGAACTCTACAATACATATGCATCTGTGTATGTGGTAGTTACTTTATTGTTAGGGAAAATAATAATCTGACTGAAATGGGAAGCCTATTTCATATGATTAACAATGTTCAGTTGAATAAAGTTCACTGTTTAGGTGAAGGAAGTTCATTGTTTAGTGAAGGTATATAATTTATCTTACTCTAGTACTTTGATATCTCCTCCCTGTTGTTGATGTCAGAGTATATTGGCAATTAAATTATATAATCAAGTTGCACATGCTTATGTTTGTCAGAGGTATCAATGATTTGATTGGTTGAAATGGATTTTGATTGACAAATGTCGTACTATCAAATTCATCGACAGGGCTCTGGAAATATTTTGAAAATCCACTTGCCCTGTCCAAAATGTCACTTGCCCCAAATTTAAAAGTCACTTGCCCCAAAATCAAGCCTTTGTGAACATACAAAAAAAAAATAGGCGCTTTGCGCCAACTTTAATATTATTCTAATGTTTGGTTATTGTAAAAAAACTGTAACATTACACTATACTATACTGTGGAAATCAGTTGGAAAAAACATTTGATTATATTTATTCAAATAACACTATTATATTCTATAATATACTTTCATAAAAATCAAATGTCGACTATATGATGATGTTCAAGACATATTAATTCTAAACTACATCAACATTCATGAATGTGTTTTCAAAAGTTTCCCTTTAGAGTAATTGCAAACAACATCTGCCTACTCAGCTTTAATCGCCACCGTCAGGCCACAAAAGTTATATAATTAATCGTGTTACCAAATGTGCCAAACAAAATACAAAATCGCAAACAAAGTTTGTTTTTAATAATATGTGTCAAAATAACTTCAATAAAGCAACCCGCTGCATTCACATACCTTCCTTAATTAGTGCCAGTAATTAATTTTTACTTTATTTGTGTATGGTACAGTACTTACTGTAATCGTTTATTAAAAATAAATTGCTTTTTGTTTACAATTTTCCAATGACCCGCGTTTCACCTATTACACAGCTATAAGTACTTGACGAACTGATAAGTGTGTATTCATTACCTTTTCCGATAACATTCAGCGTCAATACACAATATGCGTTGCATAAAATCTTGGTGCGGTTATACTCTACCTAATTCGAAAGTTCGGCTAAACATATGATTTATGTTGCGCGTAAAATACTGCATAACAGAAGTCAACAAACTTTACAATGGTTACGTCTTATCGATTATAATTGGATTAATTTTTTGGGATGGTCTTATCTCATCAAACATGATTGTAGAGGACACACTTCAGTTATAGGGATATGAATAGGACACACTTCAGTAATAGGGAGATGAATATTATTAATGCCAATCAAGCAAGATTATCGGCGCATGGACATTTTTCCCCATTTTTGATTGGCACCTCAAACTTTCGTCGGCCAATCGGGTTTTGACAAACTGTGTAAGTGGGAGGGATTAAACAAACACAAAACAACACAGGTCAGATTTATGACACTCCTGAATTACCGCTCGCAGCGAAAAATCGACAGGTGGTTAATTCGTAATCAGCACACTTTATGATAAGCCGAGTTTTCGTTTGATTTGTTGTCTAAAACGGAAACGTCCAGTCGGGCAAGTGTCGGACAACCAGATTTGCGATAGACACCTGCCCGCACCCAAATTCCACTTTCCCGGGGCGTCGGGCAACCATATTTCCGGAGCCCTGATCGAGCAGTTATATTTTATGCTAACTTTTGAAGAGATTTTTCTGTTGGAACAGTAAACATATAGTGTTTTTTTTCTGTTCATCTTCCCCAAAAAATAACTTTCACAGAAACTTGTTTGTTTACATTTATCTTAGATCAAACTTATTTCTTGCAATAATTTTGATTGCTCAGTTTCATAAATGAAAAAGGGAAAATCAGAGATTTTGTTTATGGCATAAATTGAATATATATTAACAGAGGGCTGGAAGGCCAGAATGTTTTGTCATCATCCCAGGTGGTCACCATCTGTAACGTCCTTCGTTGGATCTACATCCTTGAGGTGCACAGGCCACTACTGCTTGAGCGTGTCTCCATCACCCTGAAGATCTCTAGGATTATGTGTACATTCCTCACAGGTGAGTTACTTTCTATATTTATGTCAGGTGTATAATCTGGCATGGTGCATGGGTCGCCATCACCCTGAAGATCTCTAGGATCATGTGTACATTCCTCACATGTGAGTTACTTTCTATATTAATGCCAGGTGTATAATCTGACATGGTGGCATGGGTCTCCATCACCCTGAAGATCTCTAGGATTATGTGTACATTTATCACAGGTGAGTTACTTTCTATATTTATGCCAGGTGTATAATCTGGCATGGTGGCATGGGTCTCCATCCCGTCTCCATCACCCTGAAGATCTATAGGATTATGTGTACATTGCTCACAGGTGAGTTACTTTCTATATTTATGCCAGGTGTATAATCTGGCATGGTGGCATGGGTCTCCATCACGCTGAAGATCTCTAGGATCATGTGTACATTCCTCACAGGTGAGTTACTTTCTATATTTATGCCAGGTGTGTAATCTGGCATGGTGGCATGGGTCTCCATCACCCTGAAGATCTCTAGGATTATGTGTACATTCCTCACAGGTGAGTTACTTTCTATATTTATGCCAGGTGTATAATCTGGCATGGTGGCATGGGTCTCCATCACCCTGAAGATCTCTAGGATTATGTGTACATTCCTCACAGGTGAGTTACTGTCTATATATATGCCAGGTGTATAATCTGGCATGATGGCGTGGGTCGCCATCACCAGGTGTATAGTTTAGCATAATTGTAAGGACTAACTGTTCTATATGCCCACCTGTTTTATAACACCAACTATTTACTCCTTCAGGAAATGACATGTTCCTGGACCAAACTGTCCACTGCTATTTGGAAGGGATCCTCAGACATTACATTAACTCACTAGCATTTGACAAAATGGATTTCACAGAAAATATTCCTGGATTACCGTCATTTTATGATCTGTAAGTATCGCCAGTTATGATTCCATGCAAAAGAAACCTGAGCAATTTAACCCTTTCAGCCTAATATTAAAATGAGTTTGATCATTATACTTCCCAAATTCAGGATATCTGGGCTCGGTTGTAGGGTTTAAAATATCATGTTCTGATATTCTACTGTAGGTGCCATTGCTATGCCACCTCAAAAGTAGAGAATTCAAATATAGTGTTGTCCTTGTCCATCTCATCAGTACAAACATTCAATTTACAATCAAGTCTTTAGTTAAGACCATTTCGCAGACACCAGAAGTTGTAGAGCTTTCATACTTCATGCCTGTCCTGACAGCTACATGACAGCAGCGTGTTCATACTTAAAATAGGTCGATATGAATGACCTTCACTAACCTTTTGCACATCATTAATTTACATCCAAGTTTTACATTCAAGTTTTTGATTAAGTCCATGACTCATATACCAACAAATACTGAAAAAGGAAATATTCTGATATTCTGTTGGTACCTCCATCCCATCCTTAAGAACATTCAAGGGCAACACTATCAGTTTTCTTTTGTTAAGTCCATTTCTCAGACTCCAGAAGCCCATAGAGATTTCAGACTTAGCACATGTTTCACCTACATGAAAGCGGTATGTTCCTACTTGAAGTAGGTCAATATGAATGACCTTCACCAACATTTTGCACTTTGTTAAGTGACATTATAGTTTTACATTCAAGTTTTTGATTAAGTCCATTACTCAGATACCAAAAAATACTAAAAAATGAGGTGGGGGGTTGAGGGTTGGGGTGGGGGTTGGGGTGATCTCTTAGGAGCAGCTAATACAAACAAGAGAGAAAGCCATACTGCTTTTAAACTTCATACACACTTACAATGTGAATGATCTTGACTTGGGTTGTTCATTTTGGACTGAGTAGGTCAAAGGTCTAGGTCTCCATGACCTTGGATTGACATATACATTCCAAGCGATAACTGTGGAAGTATAGCACCTACTCTTGAACTTTATAGGTACAATGTTTTTGGTGAGAGAAGGAACCCGATTGCTTTTGGGGTCACTAGGTCAAAGGTAAGGTCACCATCAATGCATATGAATATACATATTCTGAGTGAAAACTACGGAAGTATAACTGTTCATTTTGGACTCAGTAGGTCAAAGGTCAAGGTCACCATGATCTGATATAGACATAGGCATTCCACATGATAACTCTGGAAATATACACCTACACTCATGAAACTTTTCATTTCATTTCCCTTGGTGAGAGGAGACACTGTTGCTTTTGAGGTCAGTAGGTCATCAAGATCACAATAATTAAAGAAAACACTTTTCCAACTCTAACTTGTAAACTGTTAGACCTACAATCTTGATTCATTACAGAATTAATACCCATGCTAAAACATTGAATCCTATTGATTTTGGGGTTAGTAAATAAAATCTAAGGTCACAGTGACCAGATCATGGAAACTAGGCTAACATTTATATACTTTTATACCTACAATCTTGGAACTTTATTATACACTGAATATCCATGATGTAACAATGACTCTTATTAATTTTATGGTTAGTAGGTCAAAGGTCAAGGTTACTGACCTGGTTATATGAAATTGTTTTCCTGACTGTTATTCATGAACTATATGGTCTACAATCTTGAAACTTTATACAAATAGTACTCTGGTTTAACAACAACCCCTATCAATTTATCGATGGTGGTTCTTGTTTCAGCTATGTTGGATCTTCATTATTCCATTTCCCCTGTGTTGGATCTTCATTATTCCATTTCCCCTGTGTTGGATCTTCATTATTTCATTTCCCCTGTGTTGGATCTTCATTATTCCATTTCTCCTGTGTTGGATCTTCATTATTCCATTTCCCCTGTGTTGGATCTTCATTATTTCATTTCCCCTGTGTTGGATCTTCATTATTCCATTTCCCCTGTGTTGGATCTTCATTATTCCATTTCCCCTGTGTTGGATCTTCATTATTCCATTTCCCCTGTGTTGGATCTTCATTATTCCATTTCCCCTGTGTTGGATCTTCATTATTCCATTTCCCCTGGATCTTCATTATTCCATTTCCCCTGTGTTGGATCTTCATTATTCCATTTCCCCTGTGTTGGATCTTCATTATTCCATTTCCCCTATGTTGGATCTTCATTATTTCATTTCCCCTGTGTTGGATCTTCATTATTTCATCTCATTTATGTCGGATCTTCATTATTTCATCTCAGTTATGTTGGATCTTCATTATTTCATTTCAGCAATGTTTATTCTGCATTATTTAATTTCAGCTCTTTCGATATTCATTATTTGATATCAGTTATGTTGGATATTAATTATTTCATGTAGACGGAATAATCTGTCGTTTTCATGACGTTTTGGGCCTAACGTGTTTATAACATTGTAAAGGGAGATTATTCATAACAAACGTTAATTAAATGATTATAGTAATTATTTAGAAAATATATTATTTGGATTTATTTAAACAATGATATGTGTTTCAAACTTGTTTTAATGATTGTTTACGAGGACAATTTCAAATATGCAAATTAGGTGACCATTGGAAATTTAAACAAGATCTAGTTAAAGAGAGGATATTCGAGAGAGGTTTTACCGAAGCATTGTGGTGTAGTGGTTATAGTGTCTGCCTTGCATACGGGAGGTCGTGGGTTCGAGTCCCCTGACCGCGTCATACCAAAGACTTTAAAAATGGAGTAGTTACTTGTAACCCATGCCTGACAAGCAAATAATGGGTAGTACTACGTCTGGTCAAAAACCGTCTGGTCAACCCGGTGTCAGAATAATGTGTCTGGGTGGGGTATCACGTACTACGGCGTGGTATTCCAGTGTGGCAGCACTATATCTGCTTCAAGTAGACTGTAGATAGATACATAGCACTACACACAATCACTCACGCAATAGTCCAGACATAATGCCGAGCCAACGGGGGATTCTTCCCGGGGGCTCATATGGTAGAGGGACTTTAAACCTTAGAAATCATCATCATGAGGTTTTGTGACTAGGGGGTGGGGGTATCATGTCTACTACGGCGTGGTATTCCAGTGTGGCAGCACTATAAAGAAACCATTTAGTTCGCTGCTTCAAGTAGACATATCATCATATAACACAACAACACACAGATAAAAGTCCAGACATTGTGCCTATAATCGTCGGGTAGGACGCCTGTCGTAGGTGGAGGGACTATAATCCTTAGAAATACACACACACAAGTTTTGTTGGGTCACCTGCTATCTTCACCGCGTGCACATCGCTGAGTGGGCACTGATGACATTCAGTTTGCTGAAAATTTGGAGCCGGAGCTGAGGTCAAAATGTGGCGTACCGTAACCATGAGTATCGAGGCCGAGAGCGATTAGCAGACTGACTGTCATTAGACCGAGAGTGAAGATGTCTCCTGCGTCCCATCACAGCACACATCATCTGATGTCTACAGAACCTGGAAGTCAGAAGTCCGCGGGCCGGAGATGAGATCAACACGGGACGCAACCATAATCCCGGTTTATCGACGCGAAAACCGAGGCCTACAATCGACAGAAGACCGAACAGGACAGGACGTCGGGCAGTGTGTGCGGCGCAGGGGTCATACTGTGATGGGTGTGGCCCCAAAACCAGGACCCCCGACCATATTCCACTAGCAGATGTAGGACAGCACCACCTAGCGGATGTAGGAGCCACCACCAGCCATGCCAGACAACACTTTACCGCCACAGCGACAACTACACAGAGCGAAAGCGACACACCATCTACACATAATCAACGGAACTGACAACACAGCAGCAGCACCAGATCAACCAACACATTTTACGCAGATCAGTCCAGACTCTATTGTACCCATCTCGGTGAACCGTGAGGATGATTGAGTATGTTGGCGGAGGGACTATAATCCTTAGAACTACACACACACACACAAAATTCTTAGAACTACACACACACACGAAATTTTGTTGTATAGTCCAGACTCTATTGTACCCATCTCGTGGAGATACCTAACGGCTTAGTGGGTTTGCTGGTGGGGGGACTATAAACCTCAGAACTACACATACACACACACACACAATTTTGTTGTTTACATTTAAGCACATTTTTAGCACATTTAAGCATACACACATTTAAAATAATTATATTCTAAGCACAAAGACATAATACATAGAAAATGTCAACAAATAGAGCATAAGTACATATACAGTTTTACATCTAGCACAAGACTGCCACCTTAATTAAACTAGAACATTTACTAAATATAATCCTTTAAAACAATTTACAACCATAACAAAAGCACGTTTAAAACACTCATATTATTTTTATAAAGTATGTTAACAATATGTTAGGTATTAAGAATATGAAAAATATGAAAAAAAAAGCATGCAACCACGTAAGCAATACATACATATAAGCTTAATGAGACACTAAATAAAACTAAAGAGGATATATTGACATAATCATGCAGAATATAGCTCAAAAACATATGAAATCAGTTTGTAGTTAGACTGGGCTCAACTTTTATTCTCCCCGTGTGGTTGCCGGGGTAGAATACAACTGCTGCAAATTCCGCTAGAGACAGAGTGGTAGGACCCCCCACCCACCCACCTACTACCACCACCACCACCTCCTTCATGTTCATTTTGTCATTTTGTTGTCATGCTCATTCAAGGTTTTCTTCATGACACCGCATATGCAAATGTGGAAACGTGGCTCCATCGTAAATGGAGCGTCTACAATAGAATTTGCAGAAACTCTGCAGTTCTGCAGGATAGAAAGTTCTAGGCCCATTTTCCGCATTTTATCTAATATGTAAATGGAGGATGAGCCTGGCATGTTTATCCCAGTTTGGCGCCAACAAACTTTTCTTGAGTTAGTGCGCCGTAAAACCCCAATTCAATTCAGTTCAACTTTTATCCAGTCAAAACATTGTTACCTCAAGGAAGATCCCGTTTTAAAGTTCAAGAGCTATCTTCATTATTTCATTTCAGCTACATGGGATTACTACAACAGTACGAGGCCGTGTCGTTTGGAGACTCGCTGTTTGGTTGTTATATCCTGATACCTTTGCAGCAGAAACACAGCATACAGTTTCGCAAGGCAATCTGGACTGAGTATACTGGCATACTCAGAACCTTGTCTATACCTGTACAGGAGGTTAGTCAGTCTTGTCTATATCAGCCATGTCAATTGTCTGTACAAGGCATACCAAGGCAATGTGGACTGAGTATACAGGCATACTCAGAACCTTGTCTATGCCTGTACAGGAGGTCAGTCACACTTGTCTATATCAACCATGCCACTTGTCTGTACAAGGCATACCAAGGCAATCTGGACTGTGTAAACTGGCATACTCAGAACCATGTCTATACCTGTACAGGAGGTTAGTCATACTTGTCTATATCAGCCATGTCACTTGTCTGTACAAGGCATACCAAGGCAATCTGGACTGTGTATACTGGCATACTCAGAACCTTGTCTATACCTGTACAGGAGGTTAGTCAGTCTTGTCTATATCAGCCATGCCACTTGTCTGTACAAGGCATACCAAGGCAATCTGGACTGAGTATACTGCCATACTCAGAACCTTGTCTATATCTGTACAGGAGGTCAGTCAGACTTGTCTGTATCAACCATGCCACTTGTCTGTACAAGGCATACCAAGGCAATCTGGACTGTGTATACTGGCATACACAGAACCATGTCTATACCTGTACAGGAGGTTAGTCATACTTGTCTATATCAGCCATGCCACTTGTCTGTACAAGGCATACCAAGGCAATCTGGACTGTGTATACTGGCATACTCAGATCCTTGTCTATACCTGTACAGGAGGTTAGTCAGACTTGACTTTATCAAGTTTGTGTTTTTCGTTAACATCGAATAATCAAAATGGCCGCCACGGCGATGCAAAGTTTACATAGAGTTATATAGGAAAAGGCTAAAAATAACATCTTTTCTTAAACCGCTTGAAGGATTTTGATGAAACTTCATTACAATGATCTTTAAGATGGTCCCCCTCAGAATTGTGTTTTTCGTGGCTGCCAGTCATCCAAGATGGCCACCATGTCTAAAATTGGTCCAATTTAAGGAACTTCCAAACAACATCTCCTCCGAAACCAATTATTCCATTCTTGTGAATTATCATAAATATGTTACTTGGGTTAGCCTCTATCAAGTTTTTTTCCCCATTATCGTCGATTAATCAAAATGGCTGCCACAGCGACCCAAAGTTTACATAGAGTTATATAGGAAAACGTTAAAAATGACAGCTTCTCTGAAACTGCTTAAAGGATTTTAATGAAACTTAATCACTGATCTTTGGGTAAGTCCCCATTAGATTTGTGTTTTTGGGGCCTCCAGTCATCCATGATGGCCACCATGGCTAAACTTAGGTCAAATTTAAGGTCATTTATCAAACGACATATTACCACTTATTCCATTCTAGTTAAATATCATATACATGTTCCTGTTGTTGGCCTCTATCAAGTTTTTTTTTTTTCTTGTCGTCAAATATTCAAAATGGATGTCACGATAACCCAAAGTTTACAGGAAACATGTTTCTTGGGTTGGTTTCTATCATGTTTCTGATTTTGAATCACATCATACAAGTAGAGCGTCTATACGCCCACTTGGGCCTCTTGAAGCTTGACTTTACTAATCTTGATAATTTTTTATCACAATATTGAAGTATTAAAAATTAAAACCCAATCAAAATACATTATTTTCACAACAAGGGTGGTTAACAACAAGATTTGTTTAAAAATGAATTTAGATGAGTTTGACAAAAATTGATGCATCTGTTATTGCCCTTGTTCAAGTAAATGTGTCATATTACCTGTCCTTAATTTTGACATGTCTTTACAGGGTTATTGCCCTTGTTCAAGTTAACATTTCAAATTACCTGTCCATAATTTTGACGTGTCTGTTAGAGAGTTATTGCCCTTGCTGAAGGAAACATCATATTACCTGTCCATAATTTTGATGTGTATGTTACACAGTTATTGCCCTTGTTCAAGTAAACATATATTTCCAGTCCATAATTTCTAAACCACTTCAGATAGGGAAGTGATACTTTATGAGTGTATGGATAGCAAGTCATACATCTTGTTTGTGCAATTTTCATGTCGAGTCCATAACACCTAAACTGCGTGAGAAAACCGGAACTTAATGAATCTATGTGGCAGAAAGAGTCTGTCTTGCACACTTTAAGGTCACAAAATCGGATGAAACTTAATGAATCTATGTGGCATAAATAGTTTGTGTTGCACACACATGGTTCATGTTCAAGGTCACAAAACCGGATAAAACTTATGAATCTATGTGGCATAAATAGTCTGTGTTGCACACACAATTCATGGTTACATGTTCAAGGTCACAAAACCGGATGACATTTAATGAATCTATGTGCCATAAATAGTCTTGTGTTGCACACACAATTCATGATAACATGTTCAAGGTCACAAACCGGATGCAACTTAATGAATCTATGTGGCATAAAAAGTCTTGTGTTAAACACACAATTCATGGTTACATGTTCAAGGTCACAGTTCAAGATCATGTCATTTTGGTGGACGTTTTAGTTAACACATAAACTAATTCAAATAACGAGATGAAATTGTATGTGTTTACTTAATAAACTGTGTATCAAGCAACAAATGTTGGCGCCTTATGTTTCAGGTCAAGGTCATGCATTTATGTCTTGTCCATAGCTTGAAAAAACGGGATAATACTAATCTGTGTATATAGACAGTCATGAAACCATAATCAGGATGAATTGTCTTGTTTATTGACGCCTTCTACAACTCAGTAATAACGTAACAAGTGTCATATGGCTGCACGTATAACTTACATATGAATTTTGTTGATTACTTATTTAACTTTGCATCCATCCCTAGTTGCTGATACCTATCCATCACTACTTGGAGCCTGAGGAGACAGATGTGGAGCTACTGCGACTGATTTACCAATCACTGTTTGGTACCTCACTACGTCACACCTGGGCACCCGTATTGTACCTCATGGCAGTTCATCATGTAAACAGGTTCATCTACTCACAGGACGGAAAACACAAAAAGCTGAAGGCAACCATGATCAAGCAGTTACTGGTGACAAAAAATGAGGTAATTGATTTTTAAGAATTGAATGAAAAAGGCTTTTACGTCCCGTTAACACATCATATTAAGTTATATTGGGACAGCAACCTCAGAGGTTGATGAGATGGATGAAGTTTCAAATCAGAAATGCCTCCCCAAGGGAGCTAACCCATGTAGGGCAGAGGTTTGTAACTGAAGGCCTTATCCACCGAGCTACCATAGCTGCTGGTGTAGTAGAGTGGGGCTATGATTACATGTGGTGTAGTAGTGTGGGGCTATGATTACCACACATGTGGTGTAGTAGAGTGGGGCTATGATTACCACACATGTGGTGTAGTAGAGTGGGGCTATGATTACAACACATGTGGTGTAGTAGAGTGGGGCTATGATTACAACATGTGGTGTAGTAGTGTGGGGCTATGATCACAACATGTGGTGTAGTAGAGTGGGGCTATGATTACAACATGTGGTGTAGTAGTGTGGGGCTATGATTACAACCTGTGGTGTAGTAGTGTGGGGCTATGGTTACGACCTGTGGTGTAGTAGAGTGGGGCTATGATTACAACATGTGGTGTAGTAGAGTGGGGCTGTGATTACAACATGTGGTGTAGTAGTGTGGGGCTATGGTTACAACCTGTGGTGTAGTAGAGTGGGGCTATGATCACAACACATGTGGTGTAGTAGAGTGGGGCTATGATTACAACACATGTGGTGTAGTAGAGTGGGGCTATGATCACAACACATGCACATGTGGTGTAGTAGAGTGGGGCTATGATTACAACATGTGGTGTAGTAGAGTGGGGCTATGATTACAACACATGTGTTGTAGTAGAGTGGGGCTGTGATTACAACACATTTTGTGTAGTAGAATGGGGCTATGATAACAACACGTGGTGTAGTAGTGGGGGGCTATGATTACAACCTGTGGTGTAGTAGTGTGGGGCTATGGTTACAACCTGTGGTGTAGTAGAGTGGGGCTATGATCACAACACATGTGGTGTAGTAGAGTGGGGCTATGATTACAACACATGTGGTGTAGTCGAGTGGGGCTATGATCACAACACATGCACATGTGGTGTAGTAGAGTGGGGCTATGATTACAACATGTGGTGTAGTAGAGTGGGGCTATGATTACAACACATGTGGTGTAGTAGAGTGGGACTGTGATTACAACACATTTTGTGTAGTAGAATGGGGCTATGATTACAACATGTGGTGTAGTAGTGTGGGGCTGTGATTACAACACATGTGGTGTAGTATAATGGGGCTATGATTACAACCTGTGGTGTAGTAGAGTGGGGCTGTGATTACAACACATGTGGTGTAGTATAATGGGGCTATGATTACAACCTGTGGTGTAGTAGAGTGGGGCTGTGATTACAACACATGTGGTGTAGTATAATGGGGCTATGATTACAACCTGTGGTGTAGTAGAGTGGGGCTATGATTACAACATGTGGTGTAGTAGAATGGGGCTGTGATTACAACACATGTGGTGTAGTAGAATGGGGCTATGATTACAACATGTGGTGTAGTAGAGTGGGGCTATGATTACAACATGTGGTGTAGTATAGTGGAGCTATGATTACAACACATGTGGTGTAGTAGAGTGGGGCTATGATTACAACACATGTGGTGTAGTAGAGTTGGGCTATGATTACAACATGTGGTATAGTAGTGTGGAGCTATGGTTACAACCTGTGGTGTAGTAGAGTGGGGCTATGATTACAACATGTGGTGTAGTAGAGTGGGGCTATGATTACAACATGTGTAGTAGAGTGGGGCTATGATTACAACACATGGTGTAGTAGAGTGGGGCTATGATTACAACATGTGGTGTAGTAGAGTGGGGCTATGATTACAACACATGGTGTAGTAGAGTGGGGCTATGATCACAACATGTGGTGTAGTAGTGTGGGGCTATGGTTACAACCTGTGGTGTAGTAGAGTGGGGCTGTGATTACAACACATGTGGTGCAGTAGAGTGGGGCTGTGATTACAACACATGTGGTGTAGTAGAGTGGGGCTATGATTACAACACATGTGGTGTAGTAGAGTGGGGCTATGATTACAACACATGTGGTGTAGTAGTGTGGGGCTATGATTACAACCTGTGGTGTAGTAGTGTGGGGCTATGATTACAACACATGTGGTGTAGTAGAGTGGGGCTGTGATTACAACACATGTGGTGTAGTAGAATGGGGCTATGATTACAACATGTGGTGTAGTAGTGTGGGGCTATGGTTACAACCTGTGTTGTAGTAGAGTGGGGCTTTGATCACAACACATGTGGTGTAGTAAAGTGGGGCTATGATCACAACACATGCACATGTGGTGTAGTAGAGTGGGGCTATGATTACAACATGTGGTGTAGTAGAGTGGGGCTATGATTACAACACATGTTGTGTAGTAGAGTGGGGCTGTGATTACAACACATTTTGTGTAGTAGAATGGGGCTATGATTACAACATGCGTAGTAGTAGTGTGGGGCTATGGTTACAACCTGTGGTGTAGTAGAGTGGGGCTGTGATTACAACACATGTGGTGTAGTATAATGGGGCTATGATTACAACATGCGTAGTAGTAGTGTGGGGCTATGATTACAACCTGTGGTGTAGTAGAGTGGTGCTATGATTACAACATGTGGTGTAGTATAATGGGGCTATGATTACAACCTGTGGTGTAGTAGAGTGGTGCTATGATTACAACATGTGGTGTAGTAGAATGGGGCTGTGATTATAACACATGTGGTGTAGTAGAATGGGGCTATGATTACAACATGTGGTGTAGTAGAGTGGGGCTATGATTACAACATGTGGTGTAGTAGAGTGGGGCTATGATTACAACACATGTGGTGTAGTAGAGTGGGGCTATGATTACAACACATGTGGTATAGTAGAGTGGGGCTATGATTACAACATGTGGTGTAGAAGTGTGGGGCTATGGTTACAACCTGTGGTGTAGTAGAGTGGGGCTATGGTTACAACATGTGGTGTAGTAGAGTGGGGGCTATGATTACAACTTGTGGTGTAGTAGAGTGGGGCTATGATTACAACATGTGGTGTAGTAGAGTGGGGCTATGATTACAACATGTGGTGTAGTAGAGTGGGGCTATGATTACAACACATGGTGTAGTAGAGTGGGGCTATGATTACAACATGTGGTGTAGTAGAGTGGGGCTATGATTACAACACATGGTGTAGTAGAGTGGGGCTATGATCACAACATGTGGTGTAGTAGTGTGGGGCTATGGTTACAAACTGTGGTGTAGTAGAGTGGAGCTGTGATTACAACACATGTGGTGCAGTAGAGTGGGGCTGTGATTACAACACATGTGGTGTAGTAGAGTGGTGCTATGATTACAACACATGTGGTGTAGTAGAGTGGGGCTATGATTACAACACGTGTGGTGTAATAGTGTCGGGCTATGATTACAACCTGTGGTGTAGTAGAGTGGGGCTGTGATTACAACACATGTGGTGTAGTAGAATGGGGCTATGATTACAACATGTGGTGTAGTAGTGTGGGGCTATGATCACAACACATGTGGTGTAGTAGAATGGGGCTATGATTACAACATGTGGTGTAGTAGTGTGGGGCTATGATTACAACATGTGGTGTAGTAGAGTGGGGCTATGATTACAACCTGTGGTGTAGTAGAGTGGGGCTATGATCACAACACATGTGGTGTAGTAGAGTTGGGCTATGATTACAACACATGTGGTGTAGTAGAGTGGGGCTATGATTACAACATGTGGTGTAGTAGAGTGGGGCTATGATTACAACATGTGGTGTAATAGTGTGGGGCTATGATTACAACACATGTGGTGTAGTAGAGTGGGGCTGTGATTACAACACATGTGGTGTAGTAGAATGGGGCTATGATTACAACATGTGGTGTAGTAGTGTGGGGTTATGATTACAACCTGTGGTGTAGTAGAGTGGGGCTATGATCACAACACATGTGGTGTAGTAGAGTGGGGCTATGATTACAACACATGTGGTGTAGTAGAGTGGGGCTATGATTACAACATGTGGTGTAGTAGAGTGGGGCTATGATTACAACATGTGGTGTAGTAGAGTGGGGCTATGATCACAACATGTGGTGTAGTAGAGTGGGGCTATGATTACAACACATGTGGTGTAGTAGAGTGGGGCTGTGATTACAACACATTTTGTGTAGTAGAATGGGGCTATGATTACAACATGTGGTGTAGTAGTGTGGGGCTGTGATTACAACACATGTGGTGTAGTATAATGGGGCTATGATTACAACCTGTGGTGTAGTAGAGTGGGGCTGTGATTACAACACATGTGGTGTAGTATAATGGGGCTATGATTACAACCTGTGGTGTAGTAGAGTGGGGCTGTGATTACAACACATGTGGTGTAGTATAATGGGGCTATGATTACAACCTGTGGTGTAGTAGAGTGGGGCTATGATTACAACATGTGGTGTAGTAGAATGGGGCTGTGATTACAACACATGTGGTGTAGTAGAATGGGGCTATGATTACAACATGTGGTGTAGTAGAGTGGGGCTATGATTACAACATGTGGTGTAGTATAGTGGAGCTATGATTACAACACATGTGGTGTAGTAGAGTGGGGCTATGATTACAACACATGTGGTGTAGTAGAGTTGGGCTATGATTACAACATGTGGTGTAGTAGTGTGGAGCTATGGTTACAACCTGTGGTGTAGTAGAGTGGGGCTATGATTACAACATGTGGTGTAGTAGAGTGGGGCTATGATTACAACTTGTGGTGTAGTAGAGTGGGGCTATGATTACAACATGTGTAGTAGAGTGGGGCTATGATTACAACACATGGTGTAGTAGAGTGGGGCTATGATTACAACATGTGGTGTAGTAGAGTGGGGCTATGATTACAACACATGGTGTAGTAGAGTGGGGCTATGATCACAACATGTGGTGTAGTAGTGTGGGGCTATGGTTACAACCTGTGGTGTAGTAGAGTGGGGCTGTGATTACAACACATGTGGTGCAGTAGAGTGGGGCTGTGATTACAACACATGTGGTGTAGTAGAGTGGGGCTATGATTACAACACATGTGGTGTAGTAGAGTGGGGCTATGATTACAACATGTGGTGTAGTTGTGTGGGGCTATGATTACAACACATGTGGTGTAGTAGTGTGGGGCTATGATTACAACCTGTGGTGTAGTAGTGTGGGGCTATGATTACAACACATGTGGTGTAGTAGAGTGGGGCTGTGATTACAACACATGTGGTGTAGTAGAATGGGGCTATGATTACAACATGTGGTGTAGTAGTGTGGGGCTATGGTTACAACCTGTGTTGTAGTAGAGTGGGGCTTTGATCACAACACATGTGGTGTAGTAAAGTGGGGCTATGATCACAACACATGCACATGTGGTGTAGTAGAGTGGGGCTATGATTACAACATGTGGTGTAGTAGAGTGGGGCTATGATTACAACACATGTTGTGTAGTAGAGTGGGGCTGTGATTACAACACATTTTGTGTAGTAGAATGGGGCTATGATTACAACATGCGTAGTAGTAGTGTGGGGCTATGGTTACAACCTGTGGTGTAGTAGAGTGGGGCTGTGATTACAACACATGTGGTGTAGTATAATGGGGCTATGATTACAACATGCGTAGTAGTAGTGTGGGGCTATGATTACAACCTGTGGTGTAGTAGAGTGGTGCTATGATTACAACATGTGGTGTAGTATAATGGGGCTATGATTACAACCTGTGGTGTAGTAGAGTGGTGCTATGATTACAACATGTGGTGTAGTAGAATGGGGCTGTGATTATAACACATGTGGTGTAGTAGAATGGGGCTATGATTACAACATGTGGTGTAGTAGAGTGGGGCTATGATTACAACATGTGGTGTAGTAGAGTGGGGCTATGATTACAACACATGTGGTGTAGTAGAGTGGGGCTATGATTACAACACATGTGGTATAGTAGAGTGGGGCTATGATTACAACATGTGGTGTAGAAGTGTGGGGCTATGGTTACAACCTGTGGTGTAGTAGAGTGGGGCTATGGTTACAACATGTCGTGGGCTTGGTGCGAAACTAGTCTAACTGACATTTTTTGTCAAAACTACTTCTTTGCATTTTTTGATACTATTCCCTGTTTTACACAATGTCTAGAAATTATAGTGTCACATTGTGAATAGTTAATGAGAAAACCTCTAAGTTGTCATAGTAGTCCATCTGCAAACATGCCATGCCTGTTAGAGCGAAACTAGTCTATTTGCAAAATGCAAATAGACTAGTTTCGCTCTAAAATCCAAAGGAAATGTGGCCATAACCAAAGTAGTCCATTTGACATAAATGCTTGTTTTCTTTGCCAAAGCATAGTAACTCATCTTTACAAACATGATTCTTTAATATTGTAATTATTTTTTACAAATATGCTAAATACGAAAAGTAAAAAAGCACTTTGTTCAATTGAAAACAAGTTTGAAGTAAGTCAAATATCTTTTTCTTTTTTTTTTCTTCTTTTTTTTGAATTTCAATCACCAAATTAATGGTGATCCATTTATTCACCCCGTCATAGGTTTGTGAGGGTCGGGGTGGGCCACCCCTCAGCAAGCCATACAGTTATATGATAAAATGTGCATCAAATAATGTATTTAAATATAATACAACAAATATTTACAGAAGCTAGACTAAAGTATATCTTCATATAGACATAAACAAATGGGGAGGTTTTTTCTTTCTTTACGATTTCAGAATGAGTGCAAATACCAGAATGAGTGCATATTTGACTGTGTTTAATTAAAAGATTATAATTAAATAAATCTTAATAGTTTTAATTAACTTATTTGACATGCATTTGCATGTGTAATTAAAATAATATAATTAAATAAATCTTAATAGTTTTAATTAACTTATTTGACTTGCATTTGCAACACAGTCAAATATGCTGCCTGCCCAAGCACACAACATATGACAATACAAAGCAAGCAGGCAAGGCAAACATGCCCGCCTGCCCACCCACACAACAAATGACAATACAAAGCAAGCGTGCAAGGCAAACATGCCCGCCTGTCCCTCCCACACAACAAAATGGCAATACAAAGCAAGCAGGCAAGGCAAACATCCCCTCCTGCCCAACCATGCAACAATACAAAGCAAGCGGGCAAGACAAACATGCCCGCCTGCCCACCCACACAACAAATGGCAATATACAAAGAAAGTTGACAAAGCAAACATTCCTGCCTGCCCACCCACACAACAAAATGACAAAAACATGCCAGTCTGCCCACACACAACAAATGACAATACAAAGCAAGCTGGCAAGGTAAACGTGCCCGCCTGCCCACCCACACAACAAAATGGCAATACAAAGCAAGCAGACAAGGCAAACATCCCCTCCTGCCCAACCACAAAACGAACAACAATACAAAGCAAAGGGAGAAGGCAAATATGCCCGCCTGCCCACCCACACAATAAACGACAATATAAAGCAAGCGGGCAAGTGCGCAAGGCAAACATGCCCGCCTGCCCACCCACACAACAAAGGACAATACAAAGCAAGCGGGAAAGGCAAACATGTCCCCCTGCCCACCCACACACAAAATAACAATACAAAGAAAGCGAGCAAGGCAAACATGCCAGCCTGCCCACTCAAACAACAAATGACAAAACAAAGCAAGCGGGAAAGGCAAACATGTCCCCCTGCCCACCCACACACAAAATAACAATACAAAGCAAGTAGTCAAGGCAAACATGCCCCACTTCCCACCCACCCTACAAATGACAATACAAGCGGGCAAGGCAAACATGTCCCCCTGCCCACCCACACACAAAATAACAATACAAAGCAAGCAGTCAAGGCAAACATGCCCGACTTTCCACCCACCCTACAAATGACAATACAAGCGGGCAAGGCAAACATGTCCCCCTGCCCACCGAAACAAAAAATGACAATACAAAGCAAGCGGTCAAGGCAAACAGGCCGGCCTGCCCACCCGCGATACATATGACAATACAATGCAAACGGTCAAGGAAAACAGGCCTGTCTGACTTTTTATTTTTTGATACACAGTATTCAAAGTACGGTAATATTTTAACCTATATTGTGTAATAGATTTAATGCATTTTTATCTTTGTATTGTTTTAAAAGTGACACATTTAAATTAATATACAGTGTACATTTTTGAATACTATTGTTAAAGTGGTTAAGACGAAGAGACATCAGACTAGTCAGATAGTAAGCAGAACATGGACAGAACAAATATAAACGAAGACAATTTAACTCGATTCCATAACTTACATATAAATTTAGCACATTATAAAAACAAAAAGTGAAGAACATTATGATGGTGTAGAAAGCAGTCCTAAAAGATGTCAGAGAAACATATGGTACAGAACATGTTTCATTAAGTAAAAGGTCAAAGAATCAATTACCAAATATACCAACAATCGAACCTTGCTACACATACAAGATACCAATATAGAAAGATAAGAAGGCAGATCTACTCACTGTCTGTATGCAATAGGGGGCTTATACCCGAAGAATTCCACCCATATTACGAAGGAATACCAACACGAAAAGGATTGCCTTACAGTGCCAGATTGCCTTACAGTGCATTTAAATATTCTCATCATTATATTTTCTTTAAAATAACATTCAGTTCATTCAGTTACATATACATGACTGTGTAAAATGCAATGTATGTAAATAAATCAAAACTACTTTGTGACTTAATCCTTATGTACTGCATTAAAAAAATAAAAAGTGCAGCCTACTGCTAGTATTTTAACGGTTGAAGACTTGTTAAAATACCGAAACATTATATAAACATATCATTTTGCACAAACTAACTAAAACTGAATACATTATTGAGGTCTATTTCACAAATACATGTAGCGGTATATAACAGCTGGAAGGGTATGTGCATAAAGGTCAAATATCACCTTGATGCACAGATATCTTCAAAGATTTGTGTATGCAATAAGGTGCTATTTGATAAAAGGGGCCATAACTCATAGTTAAATAAATATATCAAAGCAAAAACAAACATGTTTTGATTATCTATATATAGAGTAATGTAGCCTAACATCGACACCTTCCCAACATCGACACTCCCATGTAATCTCTCTTTAAATTTGTTTTAAATGATTTTCTGATCTATTACATCATCACTGATCACTTTCAGCACCATTTTGAGTGTTTTTATCGGAAGCTATGGTTCTTCAAACTTCAATCGCCGAAAATTATCAATTGAGTTAAGATGAGTGATATGTGATTTTTTTAAAAAATTCATTGAATTTTATTTGTAGATATAACACTTTCTCCAAGATGTTACAGTTCAAAATTGACCAGTAAAGTGTTTCGAAAAATTGCTTAAATGTAGTTGATCTTGTCCAAAAATAATTTAAGGATGTCGAAAATAGGAATATAATTTTATATAACTTTGTTATTATCGACACCTTCATAAAACACATATTTATTTAAAATAGTATTGAACGTTTTGCTCTTCTTTGCATGCTATAAAGAAAAAAGTTAAATACTCAACGGATCTAACGGCTAATATACGTAGCATGGCCATTGTTGAACGTACTCCCTGGGGTGGGTTGAGACCCTCAGTACCCCTTCCCGCTGGACAATTTGAAAGGCAATATGTAAAATCATTGAATCTGACAAATTTCAAGCGTTTTAAAGCAGTATTTAATGACTTCCTAATTTTCGAATTTCAATGTTATATGAGTATTTGAGAATACCATGCCATGCCACTACATGGCTATACAGGCTGTCTGCCAATGGACGATGGACGTCAAGGGACGATGAGTAGAATAGCTGCGAGAAGGCTTAATGTGTGCCAGGGAAGACATTATTAGATAATTTGTTTTAAGGGTCTCAGAAACACCGACTAGGACAGGACGGACGCCCATATTGACCAAAGGGGAGGAGGATACGTCAGCCCGTTATGCTCAGCTCATGTCAGAAATTTGCTATCCCTAACCAAACGTGAATTTCCTGGGGATGTCGAGCTTATCCTTGAAATTTACGGTAGACCTACCACATCTCCAAATAACCAACCTGGAAATAAGTGGTTTGGCTCCTTCTAGTTGCAATAATCACAGATCTTACTGTATGTACCTACCATAGATAGGTACATACTATCATAAGAGCCACAATTCTCACGTCTAGACTCCTTCCAGATGCATACCCAGAGCTGTTAATGAGAACACCAATGAGTCTTGGTTATGAACACTCAGAAAGTGAACATTGCTATGGTGACAAGTTCGTTGGATGAAGTTTATAACTTTCTTAAGAAGGACATAACCTGGATACGATCAGCTGTCAAAAAAGCCCTAGACACGTTTTTAATGCGGACAAATTTGGTTTCCTGCTGTCGGCAATATTTGGAAAGTTTTAGCCCGAGACCAACACCCATCTCGCTGGATGAAGTGTGGTGATTGCTATACTATGGGATACTATAGTGTGCAAATAGACCAGAGTTTTGATTGTTTTAGATGAAGAAGAGAGAATAATTGTAATACAAATAAAGATTTAAAGATAAATTTATAAAGATGTTATTAAGAACTTTTTTCTCTGTGCTAACATCTAGAACAACAATGTTCTTTAACTGATTAGTCAATTTATTTTCAATTTTTTACGAGTTGCTATTTAAAGGGACACACGGCAATCTTGATTCTTTAAAAACTCACGGCGTCCCGTTAGTTTTTCTCTTCACTTGCATTTGTTCAATCATTAATAGTAATTGTTAGAATAGTTCAAAGCAAATTATTTTTACAAATTACTGACTTTTTATAATAGTGCATCAATAATATATTTAAAACTTTGGTGAAATAGTGAAGAAAATTGAAATCTCAATTTTTTATTTAATTATATGCAAGCAGTTTTAAAGTCAAAATGACTTAGGATAAGTAAATTGAGAAGAAAATTTTAATGTTTGAATAAAACTCAAGATTGCCGTGTGTACCTTTAATTATAAGCACAAAGAAATGATAAGCACTTATAAATAATAAAATAATTGTAACATTACAATAGCTGAATTTCATAATTATATATCGCAGCAGATATTTTTTTGTGATTTTTTTCATGTTAATGTACTATTAAACCTACCTAGATTCAAAATATTCTATTAATATTATTGTTTGTCTGATTGTTTCTCTGTTGATGAACTGAGTACCAGTTTAAAATCCTCTTCTTGTGATTATTTTGTTTTAATTGTGTTGAATATCTCACACCAATTAATGACTTTCTATTACTCTACAAGCATTGTCCTTATGCACTTTTGTCTAGGCCGTAATACCAACTATTCAATCTTAACATTACAATGATGTAAATGTTTATAATGTAATGTCTCTGACAAGAATTAGTATCAAAAATAAACCTCATCATGATATTAAATCCAGAGTAACTGAACATTTGGATAAAAAGGTCCAGAATTCTTTGTCTGAGGTTATAATTTTTTTTTCCTGATCAGTGCTCGACCTTTAAACCTTTTTATACTTTGAACTGAAATTATTTTATATTTTATTTTATATGCCATACAGATCCATGCAAGCCTTTATATACATCTGAGTCAATACTCTTAAACAATTTTGAGTGATTTTTAGCTTGAGATTTGAGCATGTAGTTGAATAAGAGTTTTATAACTTTGTGCCCAAACCTTTGTATAATACAAACATCATTTTCATTTCATTACCACTATAAATCAGATGAACCTTATTCAGTCACACGGCAGTACCAGTATGTAACTTAAAATAAGTCTTTTAACATAAAAGGTTGGTTTATATAGGTAAAATTCTATTCCATTATTTTATAACAGATCATTAGTTATCAATCTAGACCAGAATAATGGCTTAAAAAGTAATTTTGGGGCAAATAGACTAGTTTCGCGCTAATATTATTTTCAACATTATCTCCAATTTGACGTGAAACTAGTCTATTTGACAAAGTCTTTAAATCATGTTTTTTCTTTAAAAAAATCAGATATTTAAGTGATAAATTGATTTGTTTGATGTTATTGCTTAATGAAATGCCCATAATTATTTTCATTGCATTAATAATCAGTTTTTTGCTTTTCCTCGATAATTTCGAAAAATGCAGATAGACTAGTTTCGCGCTAAGCCCACGATGTGGTGTAGTAGAGTGGGGGCTATGATTACAACTTGTGGTGTAGTAGAGTGGGGCTATGATTACAACATGTGGTGTAGTAGAGTGGGGCTATGATTACAACATGTGGTGTAGTAGAGTGGGGCTATGATTACAACACATGGTGTAGTAGAGTGGGGCTATGATTACAACATGTGGTGTAGTAGAGTGGGGCTATGATTACAACACATGGTGTAGTAGAGTGGGGCTATGATCACAACATGTGGTGTAGTAGTGTGGGGCTATGGTTACAAACTGTGGTGTAGTAGAGTGGAGCTGTGATTACAACACATGTGGTGCAGTAGAGTGGGGCTGTGATTACAACACATGTGGTGTAGTAGAGTGGTGCTATGATTACAACACATGTGGTGTAGTAGAGTGGGGCTATGATTACAACACGTGTGGTGTAATAGTGTCGGGCTATGATTACAACCTGTGGTGTAGTAGAGTGGGGCTGTGATTACAACACATGTGGTGTAGTAGAATGGGGCTATGATTACAACATGTGGTGTAGTAGTGTGGGGCTATGATCACAACACATGTGGTGTAGTAGAATGGGGCTATGATTACAACATGTGGTGTAGTAGTGTGGGGCTATGATTACAACCTGTGGTGTAGTAGAGTGGGGCTATGATTACAACCTGTGGTGTAGTAGAGTGGGGCTATGATCACAACACATGTGGTGTAGTAGAGTTGGGCTATGATTACAACACATGTGGTGTAGTAGAGTGGGGCTATGATTACAACATGTGGTGTAGTAGAGTGGGGCTATGATTACAACATGTGGTGTAATAGTGTGGGGCTATGATTACAACACATGTGGTGTAGTAGAGTGGGGCTGTGATTACAACACATGTGGTGTAGTAGAATGGGGCTATGATTACAACATGTGGTGTAGTAGTGTGGGGCTATGATTACAACCTGTGGTGTAGTAGAGTGGGGCTATGATCACAACACATGTGGTGTAGTAGAGTGGGGCTATGATTACAACACATGTGGTGTAGTAGAGTGGGGCTATGATTACAACATGTGGTGTAGTAGAGTGGGGCTATGATTACAACATGTGGTGTAGTAGAGTGGGGCTATGATCACAACATGTGGTGTAGTAGAGTGGGGCTATGATTACAACATGTGGTGTAGTAGTGTGGGGCTATGATTACAACACATGTGGTGTAGTAGAGTGGGGCTATGGTCACAACATGTGGTGAAGTAGTGTGGGGCAATGATTACACAATGTGGTGTAGTAGAGTGGGGCTATGATCACAACATGTGGTGTAGTAAAGTTGGGCTATGATTACAACACATGTGGTGCAGTAGAGTGGGTCTGTGATTACATCATGTGGTGTAGTAGTGTGGGGCTATGATTACAAGATGTGGTGTAGTAGAGTGGGGCTGTGATTACAACATGTGGTGTAGTAGTGTGGGGTTATGATTACAACACATGAGGTGTAGTAGAATGGGGCTGTGATTACAACATGTGGTGTAGTAGAGTGAGGCTATGATTACAACACATGTGGTGTAGTAAAGTGGGGCTATGATTACAACATGTGGTGCAGTAGAATGGGGCTGTGATTACAACATGTGGTGTAGTAGAATGGGGCTATGATTACAACATGTGGTGTAGTAGAATGGGGCTATGATTACAACATGTGGTGCAGTAGAGTGGGGCTGTGATTACAACATGTGGTGTAGTAGAGTGAGGCTATGGTTACAACACATGTGGTGTAGTAAAGTGGGGCTATGATTACAACATGTGGTGTAGTAGAGTGGGGCTTTGATCACAACATGTGGTGTAGTAGAGTGGGGCTGTGATTACAACATGTGGTGAAGTAGAGGTGGGCTATGGTTACAACCTGTGGTGTAGTAGAGTGGGGCTATGATTACAACATGTGGTGTAGTTGTGTGGGGCTATGATTACAACACATGTGGTGTAGTAGTGTGGGGCTATGATTACAACCTGTGGTGTAGTAGTGTGGGGCTATGATTACAACACATGTGGTGTAGTAGAGTGGGGCTATGATTACAACATGTGGTGTAGTAGTGTGGGGCTATGGTTACAACACATGTGGTGTAGTATAGTGGGGCTATGATCACAACACATGTGGTGTAGTAAAGTGGGGCTATGATCACAACACATGCACATGTGGTGTAGTAGAGTGGGGCTATGATTACAACATGTGGTGTAGTAGAGTGGGGCTATGATTACAACATGTGGTGTAGTAGAGTGGGGCTGTGATTACAACATGTGGTGTAGTAGAGTGGGGCTATGATTACAACATGTGGTGTAGTAGTGTGGGGCTATGGTTACAACCTGTGGTGTAGTATAGTGGGGCTATGATCACAACACATGTGGTGTAGTAAAGTGGGGCTATGATCACAACACATGCACATGTGGTGTAGTAGAGTGGGGCTATGATTACAACATGTGGTGTAGTAGAGTGGGGCTATGATTACAACACATGTGGTGTAGTAGAGTGGGGCTGTGATTACAACACATTTTGTGTAGTAGAATGGGGCTATGATTACAACATGTGGTGTAGTAGAGTGGGGCTATGATTACAACACATGTGGTGTAGTAGAGTGGGGCTATGATTACAACATGTGGTGTAGTAGAGTGGGGCTGTGATTACAACACATGTGGTGTAGTAGAATGGGGCTATGATTACAACATGTGGTGAAGTAGAGTGGGGCTGTGATTACAACACATGTGGTGTAGTAGAATGGGGCTATGATTATAACATTTGGTGTAGTAGAGTGGGGCTATGATTACAACATGTGGTGTAGTAGTGTGGGGCTATGGTTACAACCTGTGGTGCCATGTAAGGCTGATGTAGCTGTTTAACACAATTAACTGATTCAAGACTGACTTGGTATGGTATATTATAAGATCACATACCGGGTAAATGACACTCACAATGGCGGAATGGTGGCCATTTTGATTTTATATGCCCATAGAAACATATTTCTAAGTCGTGGCACTGTTTGTTCATCTGTCTCTCCTTCTATCAGTATGAATTTTAGTTGTGCAAATCATCACGGTTTGCTAAATCTGTACATTATTTGTGATATCTGTACAGTATTTGTGATATCTGTACAGTGTTTGCTATATATGCACTGTTTATTTTATATATATAGTGTTGTTATATGTGTACTGTGTTTGTTATATCTGTAGTGTACAGTGTTTATTATATATATGTACAGTGTTTATTAAATATGAACTGTTTATTAGCTCTAGAGTTATCCGTCGTCCGTCGTCTTCCGTTATTTTTTACCTTTTGAACACTCTAGCACCTTCATTTATTATTTGGTGTTTAAGACCAAATTTTGCCAGATTGTTAATATCAATAAAAGCTTGGCAAGTTCGAAAACCAACCAGATCGGATTAGTTTCACTGGAGTTACCGCCCTTGATTTGCTGAAAAATGCCAATATATTCTGTCTTGTGAACACTCTAGCACCTTCATTTATTATTTGATCTTTACCAAACTTGCACATATTGTATATATTAATGAAAGTTTGGATAAGTTCGAAAACCAGCCAAATCGGATCAGTAACACCAGAGTTATGGCCCTTGTTATTCCAGTAAAAACAATATATTCTGCCTTGTGAACACTCTAGCACATTCATTTATTATTTGATCTTTACCAAACTTACATAGGTTGTTAATATCAATGAAAGCTTAGAAAAAATCGAAAACCAGCCAGATCGGATAAGTAACACCAGAGTTATTGACCTTGTTTTGCTGGAAAATGCCATTTTCTGCTTTTTGAACACTCCAGCACCTTCATTTATTATTTGATCTTTACCAAACTTGCACAGATTGTTAATATCAATGAAAACTCGGACAGGTTCGAAAACCAGTCAGATTGAATCATTTAGACCGGAGTTATGGCCCTTGATTTTCTGAAATATGCTATAATTTGGCCTTGTTAACACGATAGAGCCTTCATTTTTCATCTGATCTTTTACAACCTTTACTAGATTATTGAGAGCAATAAAAGCTTGGACATGTTTCAAAACCAGTGAGATCGGGCTGGTAACACTGGAGTTATGGCCCTTGATGAGTTAAAAACGCTGTATTTTGCCTCGTTTAGATGATAGGGCCTTCATTTTTCATCCGATATTACCATACTTTACCAGATGGTTAATAATCATTGAAAGCACGGACAAGTATGAAAACCAGCCAAATCAGATTAGTAACACTGGAGTTACGACCCTTGATTTAGTAAAAAATGCTGTATTTTGCCTCATTAAGACGAGTGGGCCTTCGTTTGGCCGGATTTTAATGAAATTTAGCATGGATGATCAGTACCAAATCTAGTTATGCATATAATCACCGTGTTCTGCTTGAATGATTTTGGCATAGTTATGGCCCTTTAAAGGTTTTAAAAACACAAACTTTGTCTGGACTAGATCTCCTGAACCCCTGGCCGGATTTCAGTGAAAATTTGCAAGGATAATCAGTACCAGGCCTAGTTGTGCATATCATTGCCATGTTCCGGTCGAATGATTTTTTGCGGCGTTATAGCCCGTTAAAGGTTTTGATACATGAACTTTATCTAGACTAGTCTCTTCTAAACTCCTGGCCAGATTTCAACGAATTTTGGCACGGGATGATGGGTACCAAACCTAGTTGCGCATATCATCACCTTGTTCCAGTTGAGTGATTTTTGGCAGAGTTATGGCCCTTTAAAGGTTTGAATACACTAACTTTGTACAGGCTAGTTCTCCTGAATGCCTGGCTGGAATTCAACAAACCTGGCAGGAATGATCAGTACCAAGCCTAGTTGCGCATATTGTTGTCATGTTCCGGTTGAATTATCTTTTTGTTGTAGTTGTGGCTCTTCAAAGGTTTTAATACACAAACATTGTCTGGACTAGTTCTCCTGAACCCCTGGCCAGATTTCAACAAAACTTGGCACGGATGATCAGTACGAAGCCTAGTTGCGCATATCATTGCTGTGTTCAGGTTGAATGATTTTTGGCCCCTATGGAGTTATGACTCCTTATACACAAACTTTATCCGGACTGTTTTTCCTGAACCCCTGACTCGATTTCAGTGAAACTTGGCAGGAATGATCAGTACCAAGCCTAGTTGAGCATATTCTTGTTGTGTTCCCCATCAAAGACTATATAGATATTCAGGCCTGCTTGGGCCTTTTTTTTATATATGTTTATTGTTTGTTATATCTGTAATGTATTTGTTATATATGAACAATGTGTTTGTTATATATGTACACTGTTTTATTTTAAATCTGTAAAGAAGTGCTTGTTTTATCTGTACAGTGTTTGCTATGTCTGTACAGTGTTCGTGATATATGTTCAGTGTTTGTTATATCTGTACAGTGTATGTTATATCTGTACAGTGTTTGCTATGTCTGTACAGTGTTTGGATATATGTTCTGTGTTTTCTATATCTGTACAATGTTTGTGATATCTGTACAGTATTTGTGATATCTGTACAGTGTTTTTGATATCTGTAAAGTGTTTGTGGTATATATTCAGTGTTTGTTTTATCTGTACAGTGTTTGTTGTATTTGTAAATTGTATGTTATATCTGTACAGTGTTTGTGATGTCTGTACAGTGTTATTTATATCAGTAAAGTTTTTGTTATGTCACTAAAGTATTTGTTATATCTGTAAAGTGTTTGTTATATCTGTACAGTGTTTGCTATGTCTGTACACTAAGTGTTTGTGATATATGTTCAGTGTTTTCTGTATCTGTACAATGTTTGTGATATCTGTACAGTATTTGTGATATCTGTTTTTGTGATATCTGTAGTGTTTGAGATATCTGTAAAGTGTAGTCATATCTGCACAGTTTTTTTGATATCTGAACAGTGTTTGTGATATATGTGAAGTGTTTGTGATAGCTGCACAGTGTTTGTGATATCTTTAAAGTTTTTGTGATGTTTGTACAGTGTTTATTTTATTTCAGGAATTGAAGCATCATCTTCTCTACTACAAAACTGCCGATATTTCACAAAAGTTTGGAATGCAGTTTTATGAAAATCTACCACCTATTCGTCAGAACTTTATAGACTCTTTTAAAACAAGTGTAGGCTGATGCAATAGGACAAGCAGATAGGAATATTGCACTGTATGTCATTGCAATACAACAAACAGTTGTGAATATTGCAGTGTAAGCTGATGCAATAGGACAGTTATGAATATTGCAGTGTATGCTGATGCTACACAGTTATGAATATTGCAATATACTGATAACATACAACAGTTATAAATACTGCAGTGTCAACTGATGCAATAGGCCAGTTACATGAACTGCATTGTAAGCCACTGCAATAGCATGAACAATTATGAATATTGCAGTGTAAGGTGTTGCAATAGGACAAACAGTTATGAATGATGCAGTGTACGGTGTTGCAATAGAACAAACAGTTATGAATATTGCAGTGTAAGGTGTTGCAATAGGACAAACAGTTATGAATACTGCAGTGTGTAAGGTGTTGCAATAGGACAAACAGTTATGAATATTGCAGTGTGTAAGTTGTTGCAATAGGACAAACAGTTATGAATATTGCAGTGTAAGGTGTTGCAATAGGACAAACAGTTATGAATATTGCAGTGTAAGGTATTGCAATAGGACACACATTTATGAATATTGCAGTGTAAGGTGTTGCAATAGGACAAACAGTTATGAATATTGCAGTGCAAGGTGTTGCAATAGGACAAACATTTATGAATATTGCAGTGTAAGGTGTTGCAATAGGACAAACAGTTATGAATATTGCAGTGTATGGTGTTGCAATAGGACAAACAATTATGAATATTGCAGTGTAAGGTGTTGCAATAGGACAAACAGTTATGAATATTTGCATAGTAAGGTGTTGCAATAGGACAAACAATTATGAATATAACAGTGTAAGGTGTTGCAATAGGACAAACAGTTATGAATGTGTTGCAATAGGACAAACTAAACAGTTATGAATATTGCAGTGTAAGGTGTTGCAATAGGACAAACAGAATATTGCAGGATAAGAACTGAAATAAGTCAGTTATGTATACACAATTTCATTAAAATTTGGTTAATGAAGTGTTATTGTTGCGTTCTTATTTTTACCAAAAACAACACAGGTCTACAATAATAGAACATTAGTGTGTCAACTTTTGGGACCAGTAGGTCAAATGTGAAGGTCACCATAACCCGATAATGAAGAACCTTGTCCACATGATAACTCTTTGTAATCGGAAGCCATGTTAAGCAGTTTGAGGAGCTGACCCCTATTCATTTTGGGGTCTGTAGGTCAAATGTCAAGGTCACCATAACCCGTAAATGAAGAACCTTGTCCACATGATAACTCTTCATAATCTCAAGCCATGTTAGTCAATTTGAGAGGCTGACCCCTATTCATTTTGGGGTCAGTAGGTCAAAGATGTAGGTTTGCCATGTCCCAATCATGAAAACCCTTATCCGCACAATAACGATACAACCCCTGTAGCCACATTCATCAAATTTCAAAATGTAGACTGGCCATGATGACATTGTAGTCCCTATTTATTTGGGGGAACATAGGTAAAATGTCGCCATGAACTGGTTATGAAACATGTTTCCCGCACAATAACTCTTGAATCTCTGTAGCCAGATTCAGCAAGAGAGAAAAATAGCCGGCTCGGTTTTATTGGGTCTGTTCATGAGAGCACCGGCTTAAGCAGTATTTTACTTTAAAGCCACAGAGATTGAACTTGATGATCCCAAAGGATCATTAATAAATAACACTACTCACTACTGATTTGTGGTCATAGTGACTTTTTACAGCCACCACACAACACTAAATAAGCGCTAGTGTAAATGTGAGTAATATAGGACCTACCATCCCAGATTGCAACTTTCGTGCACATGTGGAAAGCTTGTGATCACAATTCTGTAAAACTACTACAGGATCTTTATCTTATTGTATAATATAATAATATAGGTCCTAAGATGGAAGCTCATATAATGTTTATTTTTTCCGATAACAAATAACTTTATAGGAGTATAACTTGTCTCCATAGTAGAACACATAATGGACTTGATGTTATATAGAAATGCAGGCAAGTGTTATACATCTTTATCTTTACTGAATGCAGGCAAGTGTTTATACATCTTTATCTATACTGAATGCAGGCAAGTGGAGTTGACTCTGATATGTTTTTATGTTTGTATGTACACCTTATACCTTACTGCCATGTAGTAAATTCATGCACGCATACCGATGAATACTGTATTGTCATATTGCACATGAGGATTTTGTGGACATTAAGTGACAAAGTAGTTTTCTGCTGTTATCTATACTGAATGCAGGCAAGTGTTTATACATCTTTATCTATACTGAATATAGGCAAGTGTTTATACATCTTTATCTATACTGAATACAGGCAAGTGTTTATACAACTTTATCTATACTGAATACAGGCAAGTGTTTATATATCTTTATCTATACTGAATGCAGGCAAGTGTTTATACAACTTTATCAATACTGAATACAGGCAAGTGTTTATATATCTTTATCTATACTGAATGCAGGCAAGTGTTTTACATCTTTTTCTTGCATACTGGATAAGGTGATCCGCTTTTTACACGGGTGCTGGGAAGCTTGATCTTGCACATGGGGGAAGATAAAAGTCGCGCGCTGAATTATCAACAATGACAGTTGCATGACATCATTGTGTAACTAAACTTGCAAAACGTCGGTAGTTGGCGACATCAACGCGCAGAATGTAAAATGGTATGAAAGAAAAAGAATCAATCGTGGGTATCCAGTTCAGATAGGGAAATTCCAACACTCGGCAGAGCCTCAGTTCCGATAAAAACAGTTGTACCTCATGTTGGAATTCCCTATCAGAACTGGATACCCACGAAAGATTCTTATAATCTATACTGAATGTAGGCAAGTGTTTTTACATTTTTATCTATACTGAATGCAGGCAAGTGTTTTTATATCTTTATCTATACTGAATGCAGGCAAGTGTTCTTACATCTTAAACTATACTGAGTGCAGGCAATGTGGAGTTGACTCTGATGTGTTTTTACGTTTGTATGTACACCTTATACCTTACTGCCATGTAGTAAATTCATGCACGCATACCGATGAATACTGTATTGCCATATTGCACATGAGGATTTTGTGGACAGTAAGTGATAAAGTAGTTTTCTGCTGTATTTCTGACAAGTATATACATGGTCTAGTTGTAGCAAGCTTGCCTTTTAATTCAAAGGTTGTGGGTTTGAGATACAGCCGTTTGAGATACAGCCAATCTAACAAAGGTTGTGGGTTTGAGACACAGCCAATCTAACCCAAAGGTTGTGGGTTTGAGACACAGCCAATCCAACTCAAAGGTTGTGGGTTTGAGACACAACCAATCTAACCCAAAGGTTGTTGGTTTGAGACACAGTCAAAGAACACGTGTGACGTTTATACATGTTGTGAATTGTATTGTCATAATGTCTCTTCTACAAATGTTGTGAATTGTGTAGTCAGGATGTATCTTCTATAAATGTTGTGCATTGTAGTCGGAATGTATCTTCTATAAATGTTGTGCATTGTATTATGTCACAATGTCTCTTTTAAAATATTGTGAATTGTGTATTCAGAAAGTATCATCTATAAATAACATGCATTGTACATTCACAATATCTCTTCTATAAATGTTGTGAATTGTCCAGTCAGAATGTATCTTCGATAAATTTTATGAATTTTATAGTCAGAATGTATTTTCTATAAATGTTGTGAAGTTTATTGTCAGAATGTATCTTCTATAAATGTTGTACATTGTATAGTCAGAATGTATCTTCTATAAATGTTATAGTCAAAATATATCTTCTATAAATGTTATACATTGTATGGTCAGAATGTTGTGAATTGTGTAGTCAGAATGTATCTCCCATTTTATAGTCAGAATGTATCTTCTATAATTGTTGTGAATTGTATAGTCAGAATGTATCTTCTATAAATGTTGTACATTGTATAGTCAGAATGTATCTTCTATAAATGTTATAGTCAAAATATATCTTCTATAGATGTTATACATTGTATGGTCAGAATGTTGTGAATTGTGTAGTCAGAATGTATCTCCCATTTTATAGTCAGAATGTATCTTCTATAATTGTTGTGAATTGTATAGTCAGAATGTATCTTCTATAAATGTTGTACATTGTATAGTCAGAATGTATCTTCTATAAATGTTATAGTCAAAATATATCTTCTATAAATGTTATACATTGTATGGTCAGAATGTATCGTCTATAAATGTTGTACATTGTATAGTCAGAATGTATCTTCTATAAATGTTGTACATTGTATAGTCAGAATGTATTTTCTATAAATGTTGTACATTGTATAGTCAGAATGTATCTTCTATAAATGTTAGTCAGAATATATCTTCTATAAATGTTGTACATTGTATAGTCTGAAAGTATCTTCTATATATGTTGTACATTGTATAGTCAGAATCAATCTCGTATAAATGTTGTACATCGTATAGTCAGAATGTATCTCCTATAAATGTTTTACATTGTATAGTCAGAATAAATCTCGTATAAATGTTGTACATTGTATAGTCAGAATATATCTCCTATAAATGTTGTAGATTGTATAGTGAGAATGTATCTTCTATAAATGTTGTACATTGTATAGTCAGAATATATCTCCTATAAAGGTTGTACGTTGTATAGTGGGAATATATATTCAATAAATGTGGTACATTGTATAGTCAGAATAAATCTCGTATAAATGTTGTACATTGTATAGTGAGAATGTATCTTCTATACATGTTGTACATTGTATAGTCTGAATATATCTCCTATACATGTTGTACATTGTAGAGTGAGAATGTATCTTCTATAAATGTTGTACATTGTAGAGTGAGAATGTATCTTCTATAAATGTTGTACATTGTAGAGTGAGAATGTATCTTCTATAAATGTTGTACATTGTATAGTCAGAATATATCTCCTATAAAGGTTGTACATTGTATAGTGAGAATATATATTCTATAAATGTTGTACATTGTAGAGTGAGAATGTATCTTCTATAAATGTTGTACATTGTATAGTCAGAATAAATCTCGTATAAATGTTGTACATTGTATAGTCAGAATGTATCTCCTATAAATGTTGTACATTGTATAGTCAGAATAAATCTCGTATAAATGTTGTACATTGTATAGTCAGAATATATCTCCTATAAATGTTGTAGATTGTATAGTGAGAATGTATCTTCTATAAATGTTGTACATTGTATATTCAGAATATATCTCCTATAAAGGTTGTACATTGTATAGTGGGAAAATATATTCTATAAATGTGGTACATTGTATAGTCCAAATAAATCTCGTATAAATGTTGTACATTGTATAGTGAGAATGTATCTTCTATAAATGTTGTACATTGTATAGTCAGAATATGTCTCCTATAAATGTTATACATTGTTTACTGAGAATGTATCTTCTATAAATGTTGTACATTGTATAGTCAGAATATATCTCCTATAAAGGTTGTACGTTGTATAGTGGGAATATATCTTCTATAAATGTTGTACATTGTATAGTCTGAATATATCTCCTATAAATGTTGTACATTGTATAGTGAGAATGTATCTTCTATAAATGTTGTACATTGTATAGTCAGAATATATCTCCTATAAAGGTTGTACGTTGTATAGTGGGAATATATCTTCTATAAATGTTGTACATTGTATAGTCTGAATATATCTCCTATAAATGTTGTACATTGTATAGTGAGAATGTATCTTCTATAAATGTTGTACATTGTATAGTCAGAATATATCTCCTATAAAGGTTGTACATTGTATAGTGAGAATATATATTCTATAAATGTTGTACATTGTATAGTGAGAATGTATCTTCTATAAATGTTGTACATTGTAGAGTGAGAATGTATCTTCTCTAAATGTTGTACATTGTAGAGTGAGAATGTATCTTCTATAAATGTTGTACATTGTATAGTCAGAATGTATCTCCTATAAATGTTGTTCATTGTATAGTCAGAATGTATCTTCTATAAATGTTGTACATATTCCTATAAATGTTGTACATTGTATAGTGAGAATGTATCTTCTTTAAATGTTGTACATTGTATAGTCAGAATGTATCTCCTATACATGTTGTACATTGTATAGTCAGAATGTAAACTAATCGAGGGCTCCAGGCAAAACTATTCTTTCTTGTTCTTTATTTACATATAGTTACAGAAGTTTCATGTTCACACCTCGTTATCTTAGAAATACTGGGAAATAAATGAAAAAAGAAAAGAATAAACACTTAAATGTATTTATTTTGTTGCAAGATTTACATTAAATATGAAACACCTACAAGATCATAAAGTAATTAACATGATGCCAGTACAGTAAAACTTACTTATAGCAAACTCGGTTATAGCGAATACTCAGTTATAGCGAATACTCGGTTATAGCGAATACTCAGTTATAGCGAATACTCAGTTATAGCAAATACTCGGTTATAGCGAATACTCGGTTATAGTGAATACTCGGTTACAGCAAATACTCGGTTATAGCGAATACTCAGTTATAGCGAATACTCAGTTATAGCGAATACTCGGTTATTGCGAAGTTTTTTCAATTCCCAGGCCAGCTCCTTTGCTTCATATAAAAATTACAGATATAGCGAACTCCGATATGTTTGTAGCAGTTTATCACTTGTTTAATGGTCACACATTATGTTTAACAACCACGCCGTTAGTTGAACAACCACGCCATTAGTTGAGCCATTAAACATGATTTGCGAACATTAAACAACTGGTATACAAATGTCAAAATTAGGATGCTGGTCAACCTGTTTCTAACATCTTCCCTTGTTTTTGGCAATTTTACACACACATTAAAGTAAAACTGAGTAATGTAATGTTTTTGATGTATCCTTGTTATTAGCATCAATCAAGTGTAATAGTGTTTATATTTTAAGCCTGCTAACCAATTGATTGATGCTAATAAAAAGTACATACATTAGACGTATACAAGTATTTTCTAAATTACTAATATGCAAATAGACAGTAAAATTAACATGCAAATACACATACACTTAATTACTAATATGCAAATACACATAATTACTAATGTGCAAAAACACATAATTACTTAAATGCAAATACACATAATTACTAATATGCAAATACACATAATTACTTATATGCAAATACACATAATTACTTATATGCAAATACACATAATTACTTATATGCAAATACACATATTTATGAATATGCAAATACACCTAGTTACTTATATGCAAAAACGCATAGTAAATATGCAAATACACATAATTACGTATATGCAAATACACATAATTACTTATATGCAAATACACATAATTACTTATATGCAAATACACATAACTACTTATATGCAAATACACATAATTACTTATATGCAAATACACATATTTATTAATATGCAAATACACATAGTTACTTATATGCAAATACGCATAGTAAATATGCAAATACACATCATTATATTTATTTTATGCTTAGCAATGAATTGAATTGAATTGGGTTTTAAGGCGCACCAACACATGAAAGGTTATATGGCGACTAACAGGCATGAACATGCCAGGCTCATCCTCCATGTACATCGAGATAAAATATGGAAAATGGACCTAGAACCTTCTCACCCTGAACTGCAGAGTTGCTGCAAATTCTATCGTAGAAACTCCATTTACGCTGGAGCCACGTTTCTTGTTTTTCTGCCACTGCTCTTTTGATGTGAGCGAGATGGCACCTAAAACAATGCAGGGATCATGATGAAGACCTTTAATGAACATGAACAAAAAGTGATAAAATGAACATGAATTTGGGGGGGGGGGGGGATTCTACCCCTCTGCCTATCCCTCCAATGGGATCTGCAGTGGCCCTATTCTTTGCCCCGTGACCAAATGCGGCCCCCGGGAACCACATGGGGCGAAATAGGGATAGCAGTGAAATAAAATGTAGTTTTTATTTTTTCACTGTAAGTTGCTTAAACTACTTTTATTAAATATCAAAAACGAATATTTTTAGAAAACAACTTTGTATTACATCATGTCCTTCGTGTTATAAATGGCCTTTAACTATAAGACAATGAGTCATAGGTTAATAAGACGTAGCATTCATGAATATATAAAGTGTTCCCAATTCTGGATGAAATATAATCTGTAATTCACTCCAAAACAACAAATATCCTCCATTATTATAATATGAGGGTAGTTATGATGGGGATGATGGAAAATGGAAACATTTGGTCTAAAAACGTCTTATTTCTCAAATTAAACTCTTTCAAAGCAAGTTGTTTCCATTTGATTAAACAACATTCGAGTTGTTCTGAAATATACATAACAACATGTATAACTGAATTTAATAAAAGTGGATTTGGACAAAATCCGTTTCTATCGATAACATTTTTCCCCTAGATTTATTAAAATAATATGGTAGTAGTTAACCATGGTTTATAATAATGGTGATGATTTAAAATGGCAAAATTCAATTTAAAAACGTCACATTTAAGTCATAATTCTCAATTTTAAACTCTTACAAAGCAAATTATTTCCCCTTTTAAACAAAATTTTAGTCTCAAACACACATAATTACAATGGTCACATAAGTATAATCAATTTAACACAATTTAACACAACTGCAAAATGGATTTGGAAAAAAATCTTTTTCCACAATTACACACTGCCATGAAACTTCAACAAAGTTATTTCCCTTGAATCACTCAAATAATATAATTTGTGAAACATTTATAGAATCAAGTATAATTTGTGAATTATTTATAGAATCAACAATGTACAGTTGTGTCAATATCATACATAATTGCCATAAGTAACTTTTTTTTTAATTGTTTCTTTTTCTTATTTTGCATGACAAAATGTTGCAAAACATAACAGTGGGAGTGGTGTTACCTATAAAATCAATAGTGTTCAATTTTCGTGACATCATATACTGTGTATACCTTCCAACTCGATGTCTGACATAATATACCTATACTTTTGTATATACCTGTTTGTCTGAAATCTTCGACCATTTATTTTATTTTTAGAACATAATTTTAATTGAGATTTAGCCCTATTATTTCAAAGCAAGTTACTTCCCTTCAACCTCTAAATTGTTGTCATTTGCAAAATAATCATCAGTGCCCAATTTTGTCAAGATCAGTTATCATTGTACTGATCAGTTACTTTTTTTTTAAAAATATTTTTCTACTGTCATTTTCTTGCGCAACCTTGAATAATTGAAACATTTACATTTTTGTATGTTTTGCTACAGTTTCTCATGCAACTTTGATTAAAGGGACACACGGCAATTTTGATTTAAAAACTCTCGGCATCCCGATTATATTTCTATGGTAGAATAACGAAGAATAACGAAGAAAAGTTGAAAACTCAAAATTGTATTTAAATCTATGCAGGCAGTTAAATTCAAAATGATACTGGGTTAATAAATTGAGAGGCTAATTGCAATACTTCATAAATACTTCAAGATTGCCATGTGTCCCTTTAATGGAAACACATCACACAACAAGGAGTAGATTTTGGGTGTCCCAAAGATTGACATGTTTTAAAAACGTTGAATTCTAACATGGTTTAGGAAAATAATTAATGCTGATTGACTAGTGAGGAGTTTTTAAAAAACTATATAAACCTCTGATGTCACGTCCGTCAACCGTTAGTATGTCATTTTAAACGATTTTCAACGTTGAAAAACGTCCAAAACAACAATTATGATATTTTAAGGCAATACGTTAAGGTTACGTTCAAACAACAAATTGAACTTGGTAAAAACACGATAAAGCTGTATATTTCTTCGTTTGGTGCTGAGAGATGGACGTGCAATTAAGTTGTGAGAATGTGTTTGTATTATGTTCAATCTCTCGAAAATGTGTGTATAAAATACATAAATATCCATGTCAGAATAAAAAATAAAATATTTCCAGTTGGTTTACATTGTGCGAGATCAAAACCTGGTGTTGACCTTACCGAGGTGATGAGACAGCGATCATCCTCCAAAATGTTAAAAACGATGGTATTTTACAATTAAAACTATGTACATGGTGCTGATGATACTACGCTCGGAAGAATTTCTTGGTTAAAAACGTGAACTTGATTGTAAGCAATCATCTTGAGTTGAATTTATACAAACACAGTCAACAATAAGTACTGTATTTTATATTGTATCTCAAAACAATGCCAAAGAAGATGTAATTCAGCAATAAAACTTTTAGAATATGTCAGTTGTTTCTATCATGGGCGCCTCCATTTCTTGAAGAGAATCCAACCACACTGAACCACTAAAAACAAAACTGAACAAAACAATGCTGAAATAAAACAATGTATGGTAGATAATAGGTTTTCATAATATTAGAAGAAAATAATATGAAAGTATTCAATAAAAAGGTTATTGAATTTGCATGAAGAAATATTACTTGGAACAAATTCTTTTTGCAGAGGGTGACTCGCAAACCATACAAATTCAAAGTGCTACATTCTAGACTGAATAATTATTTTATGACATCTGTAACATCAACATGATAAACAAGTTCATATTTCAAGGGCTGAATGCAAAACTATACTATACTAAGTGACATTTTTACCAAAAGTTGTTTTCCTTCATTAAATGATGTAGTATTTATTTGTATATGAACATATATACCTTATAACTATAATGCATCTTCAATTACAACTGAACATTTATCATGAAAACAAACACAGAATTTAAATGCTAAACTATTCCAAATGACAATAACTTAAGTAAGAAAAGCCGAATTTTTAATCTTATTCTTAAAAATATGAGTCTTGACTGGAAAGAATGTTTCAATGCACGCTTAAATAAAAATACTCTCTGATTCTTTATTAATATATATTTTTTTTTTAATCAATTAGAATAGTTTCGCATTTCACAAATTTACTGCATTTCAGTACAAAACTATAATGACACTTTACAAAAGTTTATCATTAATAATATCTTTAATATAAAAGTAATTGTAATAATTATGAATATATACTGCTCGCTGAATTTTAGTTAATGTTTTTGTCTTCTCCAGTAAATTTTTCTAAAAAACACTTATCATAATTCCGCATTCAAACCTCGATTTGTGTATTTATAAAGATGCCATGGAATATACTTTTGTACAAGTAATGAGAAATGAAACTCTTCTTCAATTTCATCATTACACAATCTACAAAGAATGTTCGTACATACATCAAAACAAATAAAAACAAATATAAAAGTTGATATAACATAAAGATACTTAATTCAGCTTGCATGCAGAAAAACTAATAAAAATAAAACAAAACAGAGATAATGCAAAGATTACCCTGGGGGTCAGAATTTCAAGCCTCGCGCTCGCTAAATTTCTGGTTGAAATTCAGACCCTGGGGGTCAGATATCATTATACCTCATGAATCAACTCATGGTGGATTATTTTTCTCCCATTTTAACTGAGTAAAGTCGAATACTCAGACTAGTTTTTTGCAATGCATCAAGTAAGCTGAACATTTTAAAATATTCACGTTTGAAAGAACATGCAGGCACATATTAAATAATAACATATTTTAACAGTTTTCATGTTTCATGATGTCATCTTATAAATAAAAGTGTAAAATCAAATACAGTCATTGAAGTATGCCTGTACTAAGCGCATAATGGGAGAAAAATAACTAATCATGAGCTATCCATGTGAGAAACGGAAATCTCACCCTACGGATCAGAAATGCAAGCTCGGCAGAGCCTCATCCCTGGTTACTATTTTTACCCTCGGGTGAGATTTTTCTATCTCACATGGATACCTATGACAGATTCTTATAATCTTTACATTAAGATAAGGCATAATAAATGATACAAAAAATATGCCTGCTGTACATTATATGCAGACTAATTTACCACAAATAAATAAAATATTTTTAACAAGTATTTGTTCCAGGTGGCAATAGATTGGAGGTAATATTTGACACGGAATACAATGCATAATTCCGACATACAATTTCAAGCTGTGCCCCCTAATATGCATGGGTTAAGTGCTCCCAACTACGCATCCAAACATTGTATTTTACGTGAGACAGCATGTGCTTTTGTTAGAGGTGTAAATACCTGACGTACTTGAGCATCAAATCTCAAGGATATATAAGCTAGACTATACATTCTGTGCAATTCCTTACAATATAAGGATCTGAGTATAGCATATAAAAAATATTGCTGCAAACTGAACTTAGTTGAATAAAACATGTTTTTATCTATGAAGTATTTACACAAATGTCCTCGTACACACACAACTTGGAAAATACACTCAGTACATTTAAAAACGCAACACTTGGTATTTTTTGAATTTCTAGTGATGTTAAAGATGTTGAAGTTAAATGTGTTTCAACTGAAAGACGGAGAGCAAATCTTATGTAACTGTTTATCGCCATTTGTTAACCTTTTGGGCAAAGAGACTTGTCTACTAACATAAAATACAATCTTGATATGAACAAAAAAACAGCGGAATAAAAGTAGAAAATCAAAAATGTTGCATTCTTTAAATGTACTGAGTATATTAATTACCTTAAATTTAACACAGCAGTCTCTAGATGTATGCTATATGTACACCTATTCTACTACAAAACAACACTTGGAAAATATTATCTTAAATAAACATCTCAATATATATTCATGTAAACTTTCCCAAACATCGAAAATATTAACTTAAAAGGTCGCAAAACATATTACTTGGAACTTAATCCCCTCACCGTTGTGGGTTCTAGGACTCTTTATGTGAGGAAGATATCCAGCTGGCTTGCGGAACGTCAGTGGATCTACACAGGTTCCTGCCCATGCGCTGAGAGGGAACCTGGTGTCTTCCTCCACCAATGGAAGCTGGAAAGTCGCCTTATGACCTTGGCTGTTGATGCGACTATAAAATCCAATTCCAATTGTATCTCCAAGTGTAACTTAATCACACTGTACTTTCTATTACAGAGCATGACCAGAGTATGGCTGCCATGCTGACCAAGCTCTTGACTTAATCACACTGTACTTCTATTACAGAGCATGATCAGAGTATGGCTGCCATACTGACCAAGTTCTTGACTGAATCACACTGTACTTTCTATTACAGAGCATGACCAAAGTATGGCTGCCGTACTGACCAAGTTCTTGACTTAATCATGCTGTACTTTCTATTACAGAGCATGATCAGAGTATGGCTGCCGTACTGACCAAGTTCTTGACTTAATCACACTGTACTTTCTATTACAGAGCATGACCAGGGTATGGCTGCCGTGCTGACCAAGTTTTTGACCTAATCACACTGTACTTTCTATTACAGAGCATGACCAAAGTATGGCTGCCGTACTGACCAAGTTCTTGACTTAATCATGCTGTACTTTCTATTACAGAGCATGATCAGAGTATGGCTGCCGTACTGACCAAGTTCTTGACTTAATCACACTGTACTTTCTATTACAGAGCATGACCAGGGTATGGCTGCCGTGCTGACCAAGTTCTTGACTTAATCACACTGTACTTTCTATTACAGAGCATGACCAGGGTATGGCTGCCGTGCTGACCAAGTTCTCGACTTAATCACATTGTACTTTCCATTAAAAAACATGACCAGAGTATGGCTGCCATGCTGACCAAGTTCTTGACTTAATCACATTGAACTTTCTATTACAGAGCATGACCAGAGTATGGCTGCCAGACTGACCAAATTCTTGACTGAATCACATTGTACTGTCTATTACAGAGCATGACCGTGGTATGGCTGCCATGCTGACCAAGTTCTTGACTGAATCACACTGTACTTTCTATTACAGAGCATGACCAGAGTATGGCTGCCTTACTGACCAAGTTCTTGTCTTAATCACACTGTACTTTCTATTTCAGATCATGACCAGAGTATGGTTGCCGTACTGACCAAGTTATTGACTTAATCACACTGTACTTTCTATTACAGAGCATGACCAGGGTATGGCTGCCGTGCTGACCAAGTTCTTGACTTAATCACATTGTACTTTTTATTACAGAGCATGTCCAGGGTATGGCTGCCGAGCTGACCAAGTTCTTGACTTAATCACATTGTACTTTTTATTACAGAGCATGTCCAGGGTATGGCTGCCGTGCTGACCAAGTTCTTGACTTAATCACATTGTACTTTTTATTACAGAGCATGTCCAGGGTATGGCTGCCGTGCTGACCAAGTTCTTGACTTAATCACACTGTACTTTCTATTACAGAGCAGACCAGAGTATGGCTGCCATACTGACCAAGTTCTTGACTTAATCACACTGTACTTTCTATTACAGAGCATGACCAGAGTATGGCTGCCACCCTGGCCAAGATCATTGTAAGTCATAGAACGCTTTCCTTTGAATTCATGAATAAAACGCGGTTATCATCGTGTAAGCTATCTGCGACTTTCCATCTCATGTTGCTTTCTGACTGTCCGTACGTATTTATTTACAATTTAGCTGTTTGTAAAGTCACTCCACTGTGTCACACTGGTGGATTGATGAAAACTTTCATTTGCTTTTGGGTTATCCTATTTTACATGAAAACTTCCATCATAGTTTCAGTTATGTTGATCAAGCTTGCTTACATTTTTTTTTCCACCGAGCATCCTGATGTTTGCTTTCTGACAGATATTCACATACTATTCACCCAACAATTTCCATTTTTTAAAACTATCTAAAAGTGTCCATGGCAGAGTCGTTAAAATCTCTGAATTGAAATTACTTGCCCCTCACTGCTATGGGTTCGAGCCCTCTTCAGACCAGGAATCTTTATGTGAGGAAACTATTCAGCTGGCTTGCGGAACATCGGTTGCATGAAGCTGGAAAGTTGCCATATGACCCAAGCTGTTGGTATGACTATCAATTAAAACGATCTTTGCATATAAATCTGTTTACAAATGGTGCTGTGTGTCGGTGACACACCACTGTGTCACACAAGTGTATGTATGAAAACTTATTATTCTTTTATTTGCAGTTGTTGCTTATCGAGTCTGCTTTGGGTTATCCTTCACAAATTACTGTAACTCAATGTAACATAGCTAACCCTTCACAAATTACTGTTATTCGATGTAACATAGTTATGTCTATCTTGTAACCCTCTACAAATTATACTGTAACTCAATGTAACATAGCTATGTCTATCTTGTAACCCTTTAAAAATTACTGTATCTCAATGTAACAGCTATGTCTATCTTGTAATCCTTCACACATTACTGTAACTAAAGGTAACATAGGTAACACTTCACAAATTACTGTTACTCAATGTAACATAGTTATGTCTATCTTGTAACCCTTCACAAATTACTGTTACTCAATGTAAAATAGCTATGTCTATCTTGTAACCCTTCACAAATTACTGTAACTCAATGTAACATTTTCTTAGCCATTGTTCAGAGCTGATTGTACCTTTTTGTGAACAAAATAAAATAGAAATAGCCTTCACTGATTCTGTATGAACGTGTCTGTATGAACTTCAGTGGGAACATGTCAAATTCTTATTAACGACAAACCTAAGGATGCTCTCTGAATGACTTGCATTGATTAGTCTCATCATCATTCATCATTGTTGTTTGTTATTGTGTGTGAAACCTTATACACTTATACATTTTCCAAATCACAACAAACCTTGGGGATGATCTGATATAGTCTTTTATTGATGATGCCTTTTCTGCTGATGTATTATCCTGTGTGACATAGTCCCATATTGCTGATGCCTCTTCTGTTGTTGTATCATCCTGTGTGACATAGTTTCGTATTGCTGATGACTCTTCTGCTGATGTATAATCCTGTTGTTGCAGAAGTCGAGCATTTCTTGAATAAATTACATTGACTAGTCCTACTGGTGTCTTTCTTACTGGAGTGAATTTTATATCGAATATTCCAACTTGCACTGACTTCTGTGTATTTGGTATACTGTCAATAAAGCAGTGCCATGCTTCACTTGTCATTCTAACTTTCTCTAAAGTTACTGTTTCAAGGTCCCTCATCTCAGGAGACAACTGTAATTGTCTTGCACCAAAATTTATTTGCCACAGCATAATTGACTGTAAATGTACAAGAGTCGGCACAGTTGTGATCAGTGTGATCAGTGTGTCAGTGTCTACAGAATACTTATAACTGCCACAGAACAAGTGCTGTAGTTTTGGAGCACCCTGTAGACATCTCAGTACAGATGCACTAGCTCCAGGTTGTTGTAAGCACCAAATTACACACATTTCCAGGTCTGTGGTGTTCATCTTTACCGTCTCCACATCTAGGAACTCTTGTGTAAGAATCTGTAGCTGTGTAAGCTGTGACAAGTCTAGTTGGTATCTACAGTCTCTACCATAGAGGTTTCTGCTATAGTGGCAGTCTGAGCAGTCTACACCACACAACTCTATCTGCCTCATCTGTGTCCGCTGTGACAGGAATGACATTAACCATTCAACCTCATCATGTGGCAGTGCAATTTTATCTAGATGAAGGGCCTCTAGCTGACATAAACTACCCATCATGGTGGGAAATTGTTGCTTTGGGCGTTGTAGTTGTTTGGGGGATTTGCTTATCAATACAAGTGATTTCAGTGTGTTCTGAGACTTAGTTACCATATGGTAGATAAAGTCATAATCTACAATGGTATCTCTCCACCAAATGATAACTAGTTTCTGCAGTGCACCAGCCTCCAGTAGAGCTGTGTGTAAGCTTGTTGTCAGCCCAGACATGTCAATGTGTAGAGACTTTATATTGGTTATGTTTGTATTGACCAAAGTATCTGGGGGTGCTTCATCATATGTATCAATGAAAATGTCTTCAATCTTGAGTTTGGGATTTGAGCTTTCCCTGACACAGTCTAAAATATCAATCTGTACATGCCGCGTGAGTTTATATGCGTCATCCGGCATTTTGTATTCTACATTTCTTTTATATTGCTCCACTCTACTATCACCAGAAGCCACATCACAGATATGTTCTGACAGTGTAAATGCATACTGGGGAAGCAAGCCACATATGAACACAAGAATCTTTTCCATTTCTAAACAAATTTCTAGAGTGCCACAGATGCTGAATATGTGCTGCAAATGTGTGTCTATACTATCAGTACTCATGGAAACAAACAGTGCTGCCAAAAATTCCTGAAAAGATTTGTGTAAGAATGATAAGCTTTTCAGGCGTGAGGTGCATCCCTTTACAACCTTGCTTTGAGATAATATGCCAACTTTGAGGCAAATCTCGATATCTGTTTGAGACAATCCATTTATCTCTGCTACTGAACTATCAAACACAAGTGACGACTCACGGTTCATATTTAATAGAGTTTCAAATGCCATTTTGCTGAGAAAATACAACATACTGCTGAACTGTTCACATTTTGTTTTTTTATCAAAGTAGTGTGGGAGTTTTCTCTGTGACTTTGTCTGTTCTTCTTTCACTCGGATGAAATCCTGGTTGCCTGCTAATCTTTTTTCTGCCAGTTCAAACAGAAGATCCATCATGCCACTGTAAACCTCACACTGAGTTTCTCCGAGGGGCCTCCCATCATGCCAGAGACATATCAGCTGCTTCAGCATTATGGGGATGTGTCTAAATTGATCCAACCGCTTTTCCTTTAGTTCCCTTTCAAACTCCTCTGCAGACATGGTACCTGTATTTGGATGTTCATTGAGAATCGCTACAACAGACTTTATGAATTCTTTCGATGAGTCACGATCAATTCCTGTCAGCTTTATCTGCCTATCAATCTCAGAGTTCCTTATTCTTAAGACTTCCAGTTTCCAAGGCCTGGATGTTGTAAGAATGGAACTGTTATTTGTGAGTTTTCTGGCTGGTAGTCCAGAACTCACATCAAACAGGGACATCTTTCTATCCTTTGATGGGCTATCCTCTGGTGGCGTCCACTCATCGAGACCATTTGTACAGAGTCGTCTTCTAACACCCTGGACAACAGAATCTGGTGTTTGTCTGGTACAAGGTTTGTTATCATTTCTTCCACACTACTATATGAGAGCGCATTTCTTAATGGGATATAGAATAGGAAATCAAATTTGGACATTGTATGTTCATGTTTAGTGAAGCAGCCATGGTTTTCTTGCGTAGAATGAGTTGTACACCAAGAATCCACCATCTTCTGACACAGGGTACTCTTGCCCATCCCTGCGTCTCCTGTTATGTAGATCTTTTTGCAGAGATGGGAGTCTTTATAAAATATGCTGTGGTAGGATGTGATAAATTCTTTCTTTTCATTTGATTTCTGTCTGGGGTCAACCAGTTCCATGCAGTGTGTGACATACAAGTCTGCAATTTTAGCGTCATCCTCATCAGAACTGAGAGGATAGACAGGCACTGTCAATGCATTTTCACGGTACAATTCCATGAGCTTCCTCTGTAGATCTGGTAATGGAAAATGTAATAATTAGTTTCTTACACTTTCAACACAATTGACAAAAACTAGAGCCGTTGCCTTTTAAGGGCGACATATATACCCCTGCTACCAGTTCCCCCATTCTCCACCCTACCGTTTGAATAAAGATTGAGTGGAATGGGATTTTCATTATCAGGTAATGGTGGCCTTGACCTTTGATCTACTGACCTCAAAACATATAGGGCCATCTTTTCATCACAGGCAGGCCATCTTTTAAGTTCCATGAGGTTTGCTTCAGGGGGAGAGGAGTTATGGAGTGGACAAACATTTTCATTATCGGGTCCCGGTAACCTTGACCTTTGACCTACTGACCTCAAAATCAATAGGGATTATCCTGTCACCACAGGCAATTCACCTACGAAGATTCATGATATTTGCTTCAGGGGGAGAGGAGTTATGGAGCGGACAAGGTTTTTCATTATCGGGTGACCTTGACTTTTGACCCACTGACTCAAAATCAATAGGGGTTGTCCTCTCACCAGAGACAGTTTACCTATGACGTTTCATGAACTTTGCCTGAGGGGGAGAGGAGTTATGGTGTGGACAAGGTTTTTCATTATCGGGTCCCGGTGACCTTGACCTTTGACCTACTGGCCATAAAATTAATAGGGATCATCCACCTACCACAGGCAGTTCAGGCAGTTCATCTATGAAGTTTCATGATATTTGCTTGGGGGGGGGGGGGGGGGGGGGGGGGGAGAGGAGTACCGGTGTGGACGAGTTTTTTCATTATCGGGTCCTGGTGACCTTGACCTTTGACATACTGACCTCAAAAGCAATAGAGGTCATCCTCTTACCACAGGCAGTTCGCAAATGAAGTTTCATGATATTTGCTTTAGTGGGAGAGGAGTTTAGGAACGGACAAGGTTTTTCATTATCAGGTCATGGTGACTTTGACCTACTGACCTCAAAATCAATAGGGCATGAAGTTTTATGAGATTTGCTTCAGGGAGAACGGAGTTATGGAATGGACAAGGTTGCGTCTACAGACAGGCGGACGGACGGACAGATGGACAGGGTGAAACCAGTAAAAAAAGAAATAACTTTGTTAGCCGGGGTATAAATATAACTCAGTTAAAATGATCAGTAAAGTACTGTTGCTAAATACGGACTGCAACTTATTATGAATTCCACTTGAACAGAATGATGTAATAATCGAATGGGGCAGAAATACATTGTTATAATTAGGGATTTTTATATATTTTTTCTCATATTTTATATTCCATAATTCAAAGTATCCATGCTTTAAATGAGTTACATCAGGTTTTTCTTCGGAGTCCACTGGGATCTGATTTGGGAGTCAATGGGATCTGACTTGGGAGTCCACCGAGTTCTGACTTGGGAGTCCACCGGGATTTGACTTGGGAGTCCACTGAGATTTGACTTGGGAGTCCACTGGGATCTGACTTGGGAGTCCACTGGGATCTGACTAGGGAGTCCACCGGGATCTGACTTGGGAGTTCACTGGGATCTGACTTGGGAGTCTACCGGGATCTGACTTGAGAATTCACCGGGAACTGACTTGCGAGTCCACCGGGATCTGACTTGGGAGTCCACCGGGATCTGACTTGGGAGTCCACCGGGATCTGATTTGGGAGTCCACCGGGATCTGACTTGGGTTTCCACCAAGATCTGACTTGGGAGTCCACCGAAATCTTGGGAGTTCACCGGGATCTGACTTGGGAGTCCACCGGGATCTGATTTGGGAGTCCACCGGGATCTGACTTGGGTTTCCACCGAGATCTGACTTGGGAGTCCACCGAAATCTTGGGAGTTCACCGGGATCTGACTTGGGAGTCCACCGGGATCTGACTTGGGAGTCCACCGAGATCTGATTTGGGAGTCCACCGAAATCTGACTTTGCACCTGTATCTGACTTGGTAGTCCACCGGGATTTGACTTGGGAGTCTAACGGGATCTGTCTTGGGAGTCCATCGAGATCTGACTTTGGAGTCCACCGGGAACTTACTCGGAAGTCCACCGGGATCTGACTTGGGAGTTCACCGGGACCTGACTTGGGAGTCTACCGGGATCTGACTTGAGAGTCCACTTTGATCTTACTTGGTAGTCCACCAGGATCTGACTTGGGAGTCCAACGGGATCTGACTTGGGAGTCCACTGGGATCTGACTTGGGAGTCCACCGGGATCTGACTTGGGAGTTCACCGGGATCTGACTTGCGAGTCCACCGGGATCTGACCTGGGAGTCCACCGGGATCTGACTTGGGGTCCACCGGGATCTGACTTGGGAGTCCACCGAGATCTGACTTGGAAGTCCACCGGGATCTGACTTGGGAGTCCACCGGGATTTGACTTGGGAGTCCACTGGGATGTCCACTGAGATCTGACTTGGGAGTCCACTTGGATCTGACTTGGGAGTCCACTGAGATCT